>JBBPKN010000190.1:0-59211 GCA_038089275.1 Pulveroboletus cf. rosaemariae | reverse complement strand
TGTCAGACTGAAACTGAAGGGTGACAGGATGAAACAGGGGAGAGCAAGGAACAGGAATGGAACAGGAATAGTAACAATGATGGTAATGGTAGCTGACCAGGAATGGTAACAGAGTTATATTGGGACAGTCTGGAGATAACAAAGAAGAACTAGGGTAGTACTTAACTGGAGCAGAGATAGACTGGAAGTGAAATGGGGTGGAGTGGGAGTGGAAGCCTGGGGGAGCATATAATGCTAAGGGGCAGGAAGTGTACATGTGTAACTGGGAGAGACTGGAATGGTGATGGAGGGCCAGAGTTGCCTGGAGGGGAATCAGAGGGCTGGAGTGGCTTACTAGGTGTGAAGATCAATTGTAAGCCAGGTCAAAATGGGGTTGGAATTCAGGTCAGAGGTCCAGGATATGACAGGCAATCAGTGTTATATTTCCTCTTTTCTTTCTCCTTTTTCTCTTTCTCTTGTCCTAGCTTCTGCTCTTCTCGCACCTTAGGTGCTCTCCTGTTCACTTGTCTCTATAGATTCTACTCTTCTCGCACTCTAGCCTAGCCTAGACTGCTCTCTTGTTATGTCCTTTGCCTGGGCCTTCTATCTCTTATTAGCTGACTCATAATCATTCCATCTCTTTCCATCCATTTCCACACAGATACCTTACTCATCATTTGTCAGTATGATTACTCATTCTATCTCTGCTTCAACTCTATTAACTGTACTATAAAGTAGCATACTTCCTGTCCTCTCTTCCTCACACTATTTCTATCTTGTGATTACCTCACAAGTCCTCGCATTTCCACTACTCCTTGTACCTATGTACCTGGAATCCACTGTTTGTGTCCTGGCACTTATCCAGAGGATCATCAGCATCTGATCTTGGCACACCCCTAGGAGTGTAGCTGGTACTGCTAAGGCACAACACTTAGTTTATTGTCTTTTACTTATCTTGAAGCTTACCTTTGATTTACTTCATCCTCTTTATCTACAGCAAGGTCTACACCTGTCCCTACCCAGGCCTAGTATAACAAAAAAAGTAGCATCTTCTACTTGCAGCTATCATTGCTATAGTTCACTCCCACCATTTCACCCAAACAACCCTCACTATTTGATTTCCTCTGGGGTGAGCCTTGTGCCTCTACCTCAGACCCCCTTGAGTCCACTTTGGAACCCAAGAACCCCTCTTCTCCAGATCACCCTTCTACACCAGAAGACATGCTTGTGGACATCCTTGTTCTCTCTCAAGAAGAAGTACGAAAAGACCATGACCTTGCTCACAAACTCTCCTCTTCCTTGCAGATTCCCTGAGCCCAGACACCTCCATCTCCTACTCCTGTTTGACACTGACCCATGTTTACCCTTCCCTGACCCTCTCTATCCACCCCCATGTCTGACTCCTTCACCTCCACCACTAAGCCAACTGAACTTCACCTCAGTGCTCCTGAGCACTTTGATGGTGATAGATCCAAAGCTGAGAACTGGCTGGACACAGTCCAGTTCTACCTTTTTGTCAACAGCATGGTCTACGACTCTGATAAAAAGAAGATTGCATTCACCCTTTCATTTATGACCAAAGGGCCAGCACTGTTGTGGGCTGCAATGTACCAGAAAAAATGTATCTTCAGAATGACCATCATCATGGGAAAGTTTTCCCATTTCACTTCCACATTTCTGAAGGTTTTCCAACAACAGGACACAGTTAATGCCACCATTCATTGGTTGGCAAACACTCAGATGAAACAGGGAAAGAAAGGAAAATGGATGCCTTTTCTTGCTGAATACACTGCTGAGTTCCAGAACCGAGTCATCACAGCTAAGATCACTGACAATAACATTCTCATTGGTTATTTCAAAACAGGACTTGCATCCTACCTCTCCCATCGCATCCATAATCTGGATATGATCCCTTCTACCATTGCCAAGTGGTATACTAAAGCTACTCACTTCCAAGGAACTATGGAGCATGCCCACTCTATAGAACAATGGTGAAAGAATCCTTGCACATTTGCATGGACTTCCACACCCCCCTCTACTATGTCTAAGCCAGAGAAAGATCCAAATGCCATGGATGTTGATGCCATAAAGAAGGGCCACCTCACTGAAGCAGAAAGAGCCTTCTGCATCAAGAATTGACTTTGTTTCAGATGCCAGAAACCTGGACATATAAACATGGCCTGCCCAAATTTCCCCACTTCTTCTTCCTCCCCCACCACTGCCAAGGAAACCCCTCACATCAAAATGGTCTCTGCTGAAGAACCAATGATAAAGATTGAGGAGGTTAGTGATGATAAATCAGACAATGGGGTGGCAAGAGTAGCTGTAAAGAAAGAGCAGAAGAAGAAGACAGAAAGACAGGGTTTTCAAAATGGAGTACCTCCCCTATGCAAGGTACTCCCTCATTCTCTTGTGCACCTGTACTTGTATCTGCTTCAAAGAAGTCAATGAAGATAGCAATTCAAGTCTCCCCCTCTACTTGTGCCAAGAAAGTCATAGCCACTTGTGCTCTTGTTGACAGTGGAGCACAGATCAATTGTATTGACTGGGACTTCATCAAGAAGAACCAGTTCCCCACCAAGAAGCTCAATGAACTGATTGTCATTCAGAACATTGACCACTCCAAGAACAAGAAGGGCAAGATTATCCAAACTTGCAACCTCCTTCTCCATTTCAAATAGTCTGTTCTCCAGGTTTCCTGCTATGTCATTGCATGTGGAAAGGAGAATATCATCCTTGGACACCCATGGCTTTGAGCCACAAACCCTACCATTGACTGAATGGCTAACATGCTCACCATTTCAGACCTCCCTTCTGATAACATCATGTACTGAGTCAACTCTGTCCACAAACCAAGGTTTGATGGACTTCTTGAAGACATCATCATCCCTTACAATGAACTTCTGGTCCGCTATCTGGACCATGTAACCTCAGAGCAGTCAATCAATGACTTGCTCTACAACCACCACTTCAGCAGGATCTTAGATTGCTGCTCCTCTTATCTCCCTGAAATTACTGTCACTCAGCTTACCACATTCACTGAGCTAGCCATTGAGGCCAAAAAGGCCAAACCCAAGACAACTCTTCCCCCTGAATACTCCCAGTTCTCATTGGTATTCTCTAATACTCCAAAAACCCTTGATTACCTTCCACCCTCTCACCCCTATGATTACAAAATCAATCTGAAGGACACATTCATCCTGAAGATAGGTAAGGTTTACCCCTTATCCTCTCCTAAATGACAGGCCATGGAAGCATTCCTCAAAGAGAATCTTCGGGCAGGGAAGATCCATCCATTCAAATCCCCTCAAGCATTGTCCTTCTTCTTTGTTAAGAAAAAGGATGGTAAACTCCACTCATGTCAAGACTACAGGTATCTTAATAAGCACACTGTTTATGATGCCTATCCTCTTCCTCTTATTTCTGACCTCATCAACAAGCTCTGAAATGCTCAGCTTTTCACTAAGTTTGACATCCACTGGGGCTATAACAATGTCTGTATTTGAGACAGACACCAATGGAAAGCCACCTTCATCACACATAAGGGGCTCTTTGAACCTATGGTAATGTTCTTTGGTCTGAATAACTCACCTGCCACTTTCCAGTGTTTCATGAACAATTTGTTCTGGGATATGATTACTGAAGGATGGCTTATTATCTACATGGACAGCCTTCTCATTTCTTCCACTGATGCTGACACCCATCAGGAATGCACTTCCCATGTTCTTCAACAGATGACAGAACTTGATCTCCACCTCAAACTGGAGAAATGTACCTTCACTGTTCTCCAAGTCGAATATCTTGGGATGATTGTTCATCCTGGCAAGCTTGCCATGGACCCTGTTAAACTTGCTGGCATTTCCCAGTGGCCCACTCCTTCTAAAGTCAAGGACATTTGTTTTTTCCTTGGCTTTGCTAACTTCTACAGGCAATTCATCCCCAACTACTCCACTATTGCCTGTCCTCTCCTTGACCTCACAAAGAAATCTATGGCATGGTCTTGGTCCCCCACTGCTCAGAAAGCCTTCAATTCACTCAAGGCAATCTTCCTCTCTCAACTGGTACTGCAGATGCTGGATTTCACTCATTCCTTTGCCATTGCCACTGATGCCTCCATCTATGCATCTGGTGGCATTCTTCTTCAAACCGATGCAAATAGGGACTGGCATCCCTGTTCTTATCTCTCCCAGATGTTTTCTGCTGCTAAGCGAAATTACAACATCTATGATCACAAACTCCTCACAGTCATCCATGCTCTCAAAGCCTGGAGGCAATACCTCCTCAGCTCTTCTACTCCTGTTTAGGTTTTCACTGATCATAAAAACCTGACCTATTTTAAATCTCCCCAGAAGCTTAACTGACAACAAGCTCACTGGCTTCTCGACATTGCTGACTTTGACCTGCAACTCTTCCACATTGCCAGTACCTCCCTTGCTGGGCCAGATGCCCTCTCATAATGCCTCAATCTCTATCCTGACACCTCTCAGAATAATCAAGAAGTTACCCTTCTTCCTCCCGAACTCTTTGTTAATCTTATTGATGCTAACCTCTCTGCCCATATTAAGCAGCATCAACAAGGTGACCCTCTCTGACTCTCCATCCTGCAGAAACAGAATGCCTCTGTGGATGAGAAATTCCTGTGCTTCCACACCTCTGATTGAAAGGAAATTGATGGTCTGCTTACTTACTGCAACTGTGTCTTTATCTCTTCCTCTATTAATCTCCATCATGCCATTCTTCAATGATGCCATGACCACCCCTCTGCCGGCCATCCCAGTTATCTCAAAACCTGCCAACTTATCTCTGCTGAGTTTTGGTGGCCTGGTCTTGCTTCCTTCATCTGCAACTACATTGCTGGCTGTCTGGTTTGCCAACAAAATAAGGCAAACACTCACCCTTCTCACCCCACTCTCTTCCCCATTCACTCTACTGCCACTTACCCCTTTCAACAGATCTCTTGCAATCTCATCACCAACCTTCCTCCATCCTCTGACTTCAATGCCTTGTTGGTCATGGTCGACCACAGGCTTACAAAAGGGGTAATTCTTTGCCCTACCAAGAAATCTGTTACTGCTGAGGGTATTGCCACCCTCTTCTTCCACAAGGTCTACCTCCAATATGGTCTTTATGACAAGATCATCTCTGATCAAGGCCCTCAGTTCGCTTCAGCTTTTGCTAAGGAGCTTGGAAAACTCCTTGAGTATAATCTATTCCTCTTCACCACATACCATCCTTAATCTGACAGTCAAACTGAACAAGTTAACCAGGAGATTAAAACATACATTCACATTTACTGCAGCTTCAACCCCACCAGATGGGCTGATTCCATCACCCATGCCAAATTTGTCCATAATCGCCACCCCCACTCCATCACAGGGCAATCTCCATTCTATCTCATGATGGAATATGAACCCCATGCCCTTCCTTCTATTATTGATGAATCACTGATGCCTGCAGTTGCTGACTGCACTAAGGCACTCCTTGCTGCTCATGATGAAACACTCACTGCTTACAATCTAGCCCACCAGACTATGGCATCATGTATCTATTCCACCTTCTTCCCATTTGCTAAAGGAGATAAGGTGTGGTTAAAAGCCCATAATTTGAAACAGGCCATTGTTCACCCAAAAATGTCTCCTAAACAGGAAGAACCCTTCACCATCACAGAAGTCCTTTCCCTGATCACTTATTGCCTTCATCTTTCATCCACATGGAAGATTCACCCTGTTTTCCATGCATCATTGTTATCACCCTATTGCAAAAATGATGTTTATGGAAAGAACTTCCCCACTCCACCCCCAGACCTTATAGAAGGTGAGGAGGAATACAAATTGGAGCAGATATTAAAACATTGTGGTTCCCTGGGTAACTGTCAGTTTCTGATCCATTGGAAGGGATACTTAGCAGAAGACGACTCCTGGGAACCAGAATGGAACTTGAAACATTCCCAGTCTGCTCTGGATGAGTATAAACTTCTCCACCCTCACCATTTCCCCCCATTCACTCCTCTTCCTTCTCACCTCACCAAGAAGTCCAACTGCCACTCAAGATAACAATGACATTCACCATTGACCAAGGCTTTTGCTTCTGCAACACACTTCTTGACACTCCACCCCTGTCCATGTCCCAACTTCCCACTGTGGAAGTCCCTGATGAGCCTTCACTCATATTCTCTCTGTCTTCTCTTACTGACACTTTTTCTTCTCCACTTTCTGTACTCACTTCGGAGCTCCCTTCTGAGGACTTTGTAGCCTCACCCCCTGCTATTACCATCAGCCCAGCTGTCATTGCTCCTATTCCTGTCCCTTCTCCTGCAATTGACACTCAGTCTGCTGGTATTTTCAGCATCAACCTCCCACTCTCTGCACATGCCCTTTGCCAGGACATCCCATCTGCTGACTACTCACACCAAGTCATGACATATATTATGGACTCTCACCTTGCTGTCCCCATCGGCTTGCACCTTGATATGTTCTCACTGCTCTGGCTTATTCACCAGATATATATGCAGCTTCTTCACCTTCCCCTCTTGGCCTCTGCCCTTACTTGCATCCCTTATGCCTGTGTATTCCTTGCACAGGCCCTGATCACTTCCATTCACCAGGAACTCTTATCCAACATCAAGATCCTTGCCTATCAGATGCACATGGGTGAGTTCCTCACTGATCTGGACTGCTATATGTGTGAGCTGGCCACTGCCAGGGGTTACACCCCTACCACCCCTTCTGCCTCTTCCTTACCTCTTGACAATGATGAACTTGCTGCACTTGAATGAGCTGAAGCCTAGTAAACCAGCCTTCATGGTAACAGCCATCTTTCTTTCTCTCATCCTTGCTTTCACAAAGCATGCTTCCATTGCCACTGCCTGGGCCACATTCATGTCAACTGCCCCTCCTATCAATGTTCCTACTGCCTCCATTGGCACCCCAGACATACTCAAGCTTGCTGCCTGGCTCAGCACCATGTTGTTGACCTGCTTGTCTTCTCTTCCTCTTCCTCCTTGTGCAGCTTCTTTTGCATATCCTCCTGCAGTTCCTCCTGCTCCTCTCGCTGCTTCTGCAGATCCCACCGCTCTCAGGGCTCTTACCACTGTCCTCCTGTGGCTCTGTTACCCCCTCTGCCTTCTTATCACACCAACAATGACTTCCACAACAATGTTATTGATGAGGTTGGCTGGGCCAACATCACCAGCTCTCCTGGGCCCTCCTATGATGCCTTTTGAGGTGTCACAAGTCTTCCACCCCTAGCAGGGGGGTAATGTTATGTTTCCTCTTTTCTTTCTCCTTTTCCTCTTTCTCTTGTCCTAGCTTCTGCTTTTCTCGCATCTTAGGTGCTCTCCTGTTCACTTGTCTCTATAGATTCCACTCTCTTGTTATGCCCTTTGCCCAGGCCTTCTATCTTTTATCAGCTGACTTATAATCATTCCATCTCTTTCCATCTGTTTCCACATGGATACCTTACTCATCATTTGTCAGCATGATTACTCATTCTATCTCTGCTTCAACTCTATTAACTGTACTATAAAGTAGCATACTTCCTGTCCTCTCTTCCTCACACTATTTCTATCTTGTGATCACCTTACAAGTCCTCACATCTCTACTACTCCTTGTACCTATGTACCTGGAATCCACTGTTTGTGTCCTGGCACTTATCCAGAGGATCATCAGCATCTGATCTTGGCACACCCCTGGGAGTGTAGCTGGTACTGCTAAGGCACAACACTTAGTTTGTTGCCTTCCACTTGTCTTGAAGCTTACCTTTGGTTTACTTCATCCTCTTCATCTACAGCAAGGTCTATGCCTGTCCCTACCCAGGCCTAGCATAACAATCAGATAATTGAAGATAGGTGCAGTCAACATGGGTAGGAATTAGTTACTGCACAAGTGGTAAGGGTAGTCAGAGGGGGCAATCAGCACAGAGCAAGTCTGGTTATTGCACAAAGAGGTGGGCAGTTGACCAGGTAGGCTGGACACTGTGGCAGAAGGAATTGAAGATGAAATGAAGGAGAGTCAGAAGGGTAAGCAATGGGACTGAGAAAAGGGCACAAACAGCTAGCTGACTGGTAGGTTGGATTTCTGGTGCAATTAGCAGTTACTAGATGCCATCACTAGACATTATCCCCTCCTCAAGGTCAATGTCTTATCATTGACTAGAAGACAGAAAAGACAAAGGGGCCAGAGGTGGCACATAGCATGAAACAAAAGGGATCTGGAAATACCTGGAGAGATGGAAGGGAGGCTGGAAGGAAAGACTAATCAAAAGGATGGACATAGAAATGGGGGAATTCCAGGGGACACAGGAAGAGCAGAAATATCCCCAAAGGAAAAGAAAAACCCAGGAATAATGAAAGGACAGGTTCTGGGATAACAGATCAGGGGAACAGGAATGAAAGGCAAAGAGTAATGGAGTTATTGGAACAAGGCTGGAAGAGCAAGGGATTCCAAGGGCAGAGAACAATGGAGGGGTTTGGAGAAGATTCTGAAGAAATAAGTGGGAGTTCAAGGTGACACAGAAGAGCAGAAAGTCTCCAGGAAAAGAATTTCCAGGGAAAAGTGGAAGGACAGGTTTCAAGACAACAGAGGAGAAAAGATAAGGGAAAATCCACAAGTGGAAATGGAGTTGTCAGAAAACAATGCCCAAAGAGCAAGGATTTTCTGGGTAGAAGTCAGAGAAAACAGAGAAATGTGGAGAGAATTCTGCAAAACATAGGTTTCTCAGAAATGAACAGAGAATGCCAAAGGCAATTGAAGGGGATTATAGGGAGGTGGTGCATGAATGAAAATAATGTAGTGCCATATAGAGGAAATCCAAGCAGGTATTAATAAGGAACTGAAACAAAGCTTAATCAACTGCAAGTAGGGAAAGAAAGGGTAATTGCAGTGCAATCATAATGGAATGGTGAGCTTTCCAGGGAGACAGAAAGGGATGGAGATGCCCAGAGAAGGCAAGAGACTTTGGGCATGTGAGATAAAGCATGGTGAGTGCATTGGAGTGCAGAGGAAGAGAGGTGGTGCTCCTGTAGCCTGATTGGTCAGAAAGGTGGATATACCTCAAAACTGTGAGGATAAGGAAACAGGTAGCAGGGATGCCAAGGGGTGAAGAAGAATAAAGGGTCAATGCTACAAGTTTGGAGAAGGTCAGGGGTGGACAAAGGTATTTTCCTGGTAGGTATATCAACAGATGAAACTGGCCTGCTACAGAGAGCAGAGTGATGCAGAAACAACTGTGCACTTAGGCAACAGTGTTGTAACTACCAGATAATGATGAAAAACTGTGGTCCAGGTTCAGGGTTAGCTGAGACCAGAGTGGTATGGAGCTACAGGGGGTGCATGAGGTGCTGGCATGTGTTATCCAGTGAACAGACAAGGTACTACTTAATACCTGGGGTTAATGGACCACAGTGAATGAGTTAGTGGTGTTCTAGAATCAATGAACACAAACCATCCAGCAGAGAGTAATGCTAGGCATTGACAGAGTAAATTCAACAGTCTTTGTAGGGTATGTGAAGATCTGATAGCTTGAGCAGAAGAGGCAAAAATGAAAGAAAAGGAGAAGCATCAGAAAGAAGCAGAGATGGGCAGAAGGGATCAGAGTGTTGGGGCTTCCAAATTCTAAATAAAACAAGGTACCCAATAAGGAATTATAATAATCAGAAGTGCATGGAAATATGGTGCTGGAGGTCAGAGAGATAAGGGGTTTAGGTTTAATAGACTTGTCATACTTGGGAGGCCAGATCTCAAAAGGCTAGGATCAATGGCCAGAAATGGGTTGTCTAGGAGTAGAGAACAGATGCAAGAGGATAATGACTGCCTATTGATAAATTCTGGAGTGACTTGTCAAGAAAGGGGCCATGAAACAGCTAGGGGATGTTTAAGCTGCAATGGCAAGATCTAGGCATGAGAAGGTGATCAGAATGATCCAGAGTGACATGGAGTGGTTTTTCATCAAGGATTACCAGATGACAACAAAGTCAGAGGATCAGAGTAAGCTGCCAGAAAGAAATGGGAAAAATAGAGGGAGTAATATTCATGAGTAGGCAATTATAACCTAAACTACATTCAAGGGTCCATGAAAACAGGTGACATTGTATGATAGTAGAGAGTCACAGCTGCTCTGAAGAGTCTGGAGTCAGAAATAGTGGAATGCCAGGGTCAGGAGTCAGAAGTTGAATCTAGGCACCTGTATCTTGAGCAACTGGGACTAGTGACTGATGTTATAGAATGTTGGAGTAGTTCAGAAAGACTTGGAAGATTGGAAATGATAGGGGGCTTGTGCCATGTGAAGGATAGATCAACTTAGGGTTTGGATGCCCAGAAGAGCATGAAGTCATAATGGAGTCATTGGTGGTTATAACCTGACAAATAGCATAAGGAATGAGTCAAAGTTCTGAAGATCTTGGAGAGATCACCTGTGAGTGCACCAAGCATGCAGATGGTTCAGAGTTGAGTGTTGAGAGGCAGTCTAGGCTAATCCTAAGGTAAAGGCTTGGAGAAGTACAAGTAAGAGTATGAATATACTGTTAAAACTGTATCTTTCAAGTTCAAGTATACTGTTAAAATATATATCAAATTCCTTCCTGAATGAAACTCTTATTGCTAGAGAACAAAGGTTAGGTTCCAGTGCCTTGTTGGTACACAAATCTAAGAAAAGGTCATAACTCCAGAGACTCCAGAAATATCTGAAGGAGTCTAGAAAGATCCAGGAAGGGTTTTGTTGATCAAATGGGACTTAGTTTCATCTTATGTGATGCACCCTTGCACTTTCCAGTGTCCTGATTTACATAGATGTTGGAGGTAGGGAAGAGAACTGTCTTGGCACTCAACAAGAGGGACAGGTAGGATAAGGAGTGTCAAGTCTAGTCATGGAGATAGGATCTTATGATTCCTTCAAGGATATTACTTGGCCCTGGAGGTGCTCTAGAGTAACCTGGAGGGTCAGAGTGAGCCTAAGGGCTCAATCAGAGTGAGGACAATAATAAGAGGGTATTTATGTTGATATTTATACTGAGGTACAAGATACAGAACTATAGTACTTATACTTCAGAGAGGGAGAACTATCTAGGAGTGTAGTGAAGTGAGACAGGTGCAAACTCAGAAGTGAAGCAGATGTCTAGATATCTAAGAAACAAATGGAAATGTCAGGGGAGACAATGTCCAATCATGTCAGACTAAAACTGAAGGGTGACAGGATGAAATGAGGGGGAATAGGAACAGGAATGGAACAGAAATAGTAACAATAACTGAGAGTGAGAACAGTGACAGAGTTATACTGGAGTGGTCTGGAGAAGACAAAGTGAAACTAAGGTAGTACTTAAGTGAAATAGAGATAGGGCTGAAAACAGAATAAGACAGAGCAGGAGCAGAGGGCCAGGGGAGTATATACCAATGGAGGGGTGGGAAGTGTACATGCATAGCTGGGATGAAATAAAATGGTAATGAAGGGCTAAAGTTGCCTAAAGGAGAGTAAGGGGGCTAAATTGGTTTACTGGATGCAGGGACCAGTCATAAACCAGATCAGGATTGGGTTGGAACTGGGTCAGGTCAGAGGTACAGGATATGACACTAATAGAGCAAGTGAATAACTGGATTAACTTATAATGAAAGATAACAACAAATATCTATGACAGAGGGGGGGCTATATATAGTGGCTCAAAAAACTGTTCCAATGTTTGCATGTTTTGCACTAAATGCAATGGCTATCAATAACTACTAATTATCATGCTAGGCTATAAGTGTATGAAATGCAGTACTTGCTTTTGTGTTATAAACTGTGATGTACTCTAGGAGTACTTCAGATAACTCTGGAGTGGATGGAGCTTGGCTTCACCATATATGGTGTGCCCTTATGCTAGTACCAGATGCCCCAATTTATGGAGGGGTTGGAGAAGGATTGGAGATTTAGGGTAAGCTATAGAGCTTTTTCACTGAGAGATATAATGTCAAGTCATAAGGCAAGTTATGAGACTTAGTATAGAATATGACATCAAGTCATGGAGCAAGAGAAGGTCAAGGATGATTGTAACATTATGTTATGGTTGATATTCAAACTAAAATATAAGATACAGGACTACAGGACTTATATTTTAGGAAGGCAGATTATCTAAGAAGGGAATGGAGATATGAAAGAAGTTGTCTCATAAGCAAAGCAGATTCCAATGTATTGTCATATTCTGGACCTCCAACCCAACTCCAACTCCATCCTAACCCAGCTTACAATTGGTCTTCATACCTAGTAAGCCACTCTGGCCCTCTGACTTTCCTCCAGGCAACTCCAGCCCTCTGTCACCATTCCAGTCTCCCCCAGCTACACATGTATGCTTCCTATTCCTCAGTGTTATATGCTCCCCTGGGCTTCTGCTCCTACTCTGCTCTATTCCACTTCCAGTCTATCTCTGCACCAGTTTAGTACTACTATATTTCCCCTTTGTCATCTCCAGACCATCCCAATATAACTCTGTTACTGTTCCCAGTCAGTTACCATTACCATCATTGTTACTATTCCTGTTCCATTCCTGTTTCTTGCTTTCCCCTGTTTTATCCTGTCACCCTTCAGTTTCAGTCTGACATGATTGGATATTGTCTTCCCTGATATCTCCATTTGTTTCCTAGATATCTAGACATCTGCTTCACTTCTGAGTTTGCACTTGTCTCATTTTGTTACACTTCTAGATAGTTCTGCCTCACTGAGATATAAGTACTGTAGTTTTGTATCTTGTACCTCAGTACAAATATCAACAAAAACAACAGAAACACCCTCTTGTCATTGTCCTTACTCTGCTTGAGCCCTTGGGCTCACTCTGACCCTCTGGGTTACTCTGGAGTACCTCCAAGGTCAAGTGATATTCTCAAAGGAGTTGCAAGGTCTTACCCCCATGACTAGGCTTGACTCTTCTTGTCCTGCCTGTCCCTCCTGTTAAGCATAGAGACAGCCTTCACTCACCCCTGACATCTATGTAAATCAGGACAATGAAGAAGTGCAAGGGCACACCACATAAGGTGAAGCCAAGTCCCGTCTGACCATTGAAACTCTTCCTAGATTTCCCCAGAGCTTTCCAGAGCCCCCTGGAGTTCTGACCTTCCTTTAGCGTCAAGGGTTTCATTTAAAAAAAAGAAACTGGTTAAAAGTATACTCATCTTGATATAGGTTTTAACAGTCTCTTTTTTAGTGGGATGAAAGTTTTAACAATTGCACATGATTGGAAATCATGTTGAAGACAGAGGGTTTGAGTTAAGAAATGTGAAAAACTGTCACATCCCATGCCAACAGATCAACTCTGCTATGTCTTCAGTGCAACTCTGGTTGCTTTCATGCTTTAAGCTGCATACTTCCTGGTTCCCTTACCTTCATCTTTTCCTACCTAATGTTGATTACAACTTTACCTATGCTAACTCCATACCATTCTGATACAACTCCATAGTTTCTCCAATCTTACTTTCTGTTCCTGTTTCTTTCTGCCTTGCCTTTCCCTGTTATCATTTAGTTTTCAGTTTGACATTATTCAATGTTATCTCCTCTGACATCTCCATTCATATCCAGGATGCATTTGCACCTACTTCACTTATGAGACAACTCCTTTCATATCTCTATTCTCTCCTTAAATAATCTGCCTCTCTGAGATATAAGTATGGGAGCTCTATATCTGTTACTTTGGTTTGAATATCAACCATAACATGATGTTACAATTCCCTTAGACTCCCTCCTGCTTCATGACTTGAAGTTGTACCCTACACTAAGTTTCATGACTTACTTCACAACCTGATGTTGTATCTCTCATTGAGAAAAGCCCTACAGCCTATTCCAGACCTTCAATAGTTTTCAACCCCTTTGTAAATTGGGGCACCCAGTACTAGCATAAGGGCATACCTCATAAGGTGAAGCCAAGCCCCATCCACTCTGGAGTTATCCAGAGTACCCCCAGAGTACATCACAACTTTATAATAGTATATTTAAACTCCCACTTGTGCTGGTACTGCTATCATGTCTATCCATGTAACTAGAGCTTGCTCTTATGCTGTTCTTGATCAGTTCAAGAGTTTCTCTGCCCACTATACCCCAGGCTTAGCCTCACAGGCTCCTGCTTCCTCCCACTCTTCCACATCTAGTGCTTTAGTTGATAAAGCCCCTGATGATTCCAAGGTTCCCCAACCTTTCCACACCCCTGACAACTATGGTGCCCATTCAGGAGTACCAGATGACCCCAGAAATGACCTCTTCAATGGGTATTCTGATATTCTGGAGGATAACTCCAAATCTTTTCCAGATCTGGAATCTATTTCCATTTACCTGATACTATCACTGATCTCACTAGCACCATTTGCAGATTAGCTTACTCTTTCTGTTGTACCTTTAAAACATTGCAGCATACCAAAGTATGTGAACTGGACCAGTTTGATGGAACTGATCCCTGGAAGCTCCACATTTTTTTGGTGCAATGCAAGTTAAACTTCCAGGATCATCCCAAAGCCTTTGCCAGTGACTGAGCCAAGGTTACTTATGCTCAGTCCTATCTTAAGGGTATGGCATTGGAATGGTTCAAGCCTAACCTCCTTCTTACTGAAGATCCTGATCTCTATTTCTTATAAATGGACAATTATAAGGAGTTTGTTCAGGAACTACAGACCAACTTTGGATCCCATGATCCAGTCAGAGATGTAGAGCACCAGCTAGACCAGTTGACTATAAAGGATGGTCAACAAATCAACAAATATATAGTTGAGTTTAACAGAATTGCATCTCAAGTCTGGGATTACAGAAAAGGTGCCCTCTGCCACTACTTCTATAATGGTCTCCCAGACCACATCAAAGATGACCTTTCCCATGTCAGCAAGCCCCTGATACTCATTGAGCTGCACCAGCTCACTCAAACCATTAACACTCATTACTGGGAGCATAAATTTGAAATTAGCTGACAAGGAAAGTCATCTCACCTGTCCAAATCATCTAACAAACCCTCCATACCCTCCACTTTGACCTCTGGCCCTAAGGAACCAAAGAACAAGTCAGCTAGTTCCTTCAGCTTCTCCAAGTTATCTGTTCCCCAGAAGCAGGACTTATCATCCAAGCTTGGTAAGGATGATAAGCTTACTACTGAAGAATACAAGCATTGACTGGAGAATCACCTCTGTTTGTTCTGCAGTATTGCTGGGCATATAGCAAAGGACTGCCCCAAGTCTTCCTTCAAGGCAGCCAAAGCTTGTGCTATCAAGACCTCCACTCTGGAAACCAAACCAGAGGCCTCTGCCTCAAAGGTGAAAAAATAATCTGCAGCCTTCATGACTCTGCACAGGCTGGAGGTTGCATTGATCCTTCCCATGCTTTACTGGAGGTTAGACTTAACACATCAATTCTTTTAAATAATGCTTTACTTATGCCTCTTGTTACCCTTGTTTCACACAAAATTTCTCTATTTTCTGCCCTGATTGACTCTAGTTCTTTAAATTGCTTCATAGATACCAAGTTAGTCAGTACCTACAATCCTTCAACTTATTCTGTTCCTCTGTTGCAGCTCCAACTTTTTGATGGCTCTTTCAATTCTATGATTATAAATGCCATTGATCTTTCTGTTTGTTTTAAAACCAGTGATATCACTCTGATGACATTTTATGTTACTCCATTGGATGAATCTAGTTCTCTTGTTCTAGGACACAACTGGCTTGCCCACCACAATCTGTTGATTAACTGGGTATCAAGTTGTATCTTGTTCCAATCATCTGAATCAAACATGCCAATACCCCTGAGCTCATCTCTGTAGCTTCCAGTTTCTTTGACCCAAGCTAACTCTGAACCCAATTTACCATGTTTTCCTGACCCCAAACCTCTGTTGATTGAGCTACTCAGCTCATCAGCATTTGCACATGCCTGTAGCCTTGATGGCTTAGTCCCATTCTATCTGCAACTCCAACCTCTAGAAAGTCATCTCCATTCTGCTTCCATTGCCTCTTCTCCAGCCAACCTTTTCAGTGTTTCTCAGGATTACCATGACTTTGCTGATATGTTTAGCAAAATCAAGGTGTCTACTCTTGCCCTCCACTGCAAGTTTGATCTGAAGACTAATCTGGAAGAAGGTATCTCCCTGCCTATCAGCACTACCTATTCCCTATCACCCTCTGAGCTTGAAGCACTCAGGACTTTCCTTGATGAACATCTTGCTACCAGCTTTATCTGACCTTCCATATCTGTATTCACTCATGCTACCCCTTGTTATAGTTTGCTTTTTCAATTTTTAATCATATGATCTTATCTTATCTTTTCATGTGGTTATCTAATCTTTTATCTTATCTAGGGCATGTGATGGGTCACATGACAGGTCTAGACCCAGGGCATAGGGTTAGCCTCATGTCTTTAGCCTGGTTTTCATTTCTGTCTTGCTTCCATTTTAGAAGCCTCATTCCATTCAGCTGATTGGCTATTCTTACAAGTGCTTCTCTTCCATTTGATGGTGCCTCAGGGTCTGTGGGAATTCTCCCATTAGGGTCTTGGTCCATGTGCCATTCTGTACTGTATAAATACTGTAGCTTTAGCATGTCTCAAGTCCCAGTCTTGAGCATTTGTATCTTATTGCAAGTGGCCTTACTAGGGCTCCTATATCATCTTGCTTTACTCTCATAACATTGAAACCAACATTGTCCTAAGCCCTTGATTAGAGTTAAAGCTTATTGTTGACAACACCAAAATTGCAAACTGTAACACCCCTGTTCTCTTTATCTGGAATAAGGATGGATTCCTCTGATTATGTGTAGATTTCTGAGGACTTAACAAGATCATGAAGAAAGACTGCTACCTCCTTCCATGCATCTCCGATCTCCTTGATGCTCCAAGCTGCATGACTATCTATACCAAGCTTGACCTCAGGCATGCTTATTATTTAGTTTGCATTGCTAAGGGCAATAAGTGGAAAACCTCCTTCTGTATATGCTATGGCTTGTACAAGTGGCTTGTCATGCCATTTGGGCTTATGTTAAAACTTTCATTCCAATAAAAAGAGACTGTTAAAACCTATACCAAGACAAGTATACTTTTAACCAGTTCCTTTTTGAATGAAATCCTTGACACTGAAGGAAGGTCAGAACTCTGGAGGGCTCCAGGGGAATCTAGGAAGGGTTTCAATGGTTGAATGGGACTTGGCTTTACCTTATGTGGTGCACCCTTGCACTTTCTGGTGTCCTAATTTACATAGATGTCAGAGATGGGTAAGAAGGCTGTCTCTATGCTCAACAGAAGGGACAGGCAGGACAAGGAGAGTCAAGCCTAGTCATGGGAGTGAGGCCTTATGACTTCTTCAAGGATATTGCATAGCCTTGGAGGTACTCCGGAGTAATCCAAAGGGTCAGAGTGAGCCCAAGAACTTTGTCATATCCTGGACCTCCAACCCAAATTCTGATCCCATTTTGACCCAGCTTATAATTGGTCTTCATACCTAGTAAGTCACTCCAGCCCTCTGATTCCCCTCCAGGCAACTCTGGCCCTCTGTCATCATTCCAGTCTCTCCCAGTTATGCATATACACTTCCTGCCCCTTAGTGTTATATACTCCCCCAGGCTTCCGCTCCCACTCTGCCCCATTCTGCTTCCAGTCTATCTCTGCTCCAGTTAAGTACTACCCTAGTTCCCCTTTATCATTTCCAGACCATCCCAATATAATTCCATTACTGTTCCCAGTCAGCTACCATTACCATCATTGTTACTATTCCTGTTCTGTTCCTATTCCTTGCTCTCCCCTATTTCATCCTGTCACCCTTTAGTTTCAGTCTGACATGATTGGACATTGTCTTTCTGACATCTCCATTCATTTCCTAGATATCTAGACATCTGCTTTACTTCTGAGTTTGCACCTATCTTATTTTGTTACACTTCTAGATAGTTCTGCCTCTTTGAGGTATAAGTACTGTAGTTCTGTATCTTGTACCTCAGTATGAATATCAACAAAAACACCAGAAAACCCTCTTGTCATCATTCTCACTCTGCTTGAGCCGTTGAGCTTACTCTGATCCTCCAGGTTACTCCAGAGTATCTCTAAGGCTATGCAATATCCTCAAAGGAGTCATAAAGCCTTACTCCCATGACTAAGCTTGACTCTCCTTGTCCTGCCTGTCCCTCCTGTTGAGCATAGAGACAGCCATATCATCCACCCTGACATTTATGTAAATTGGGACAATGGAGAAGTGCAAGGGTGCACCACATAAGGTGAAGTCAAGTCCCGGTTGACCATTGAAATCCTTCCTAGATTTCTCCAGAACCCTTCAGAGCACCCCAGAGTTCTAATCTTCCTCCAGCATCAAGGGTTTCATTTAAAAAAAAGAAACTGGTTAAAAGTATACTTATCTTGGTATAGGTTTTAACAGTCTCTTTTTAGTGGGATGGAAAGTTTTAACAGACTCAAGCAGAGTGAGGATAATAACAAGAGGGTGTTTCTGTTGTTTTTGTTGATCTTCATACTAAGGTACAAGATACAAAACTATAGTACTTATACCTCAGCAAGGTAGAACTATCTAGGAGTATAACAAAATGAGACAAGTGCAAACTCAGAAGCAAAGCAGATGTCTAGATATCTAGGAAACAAATGGAGATGTCAGGAAAGACAATGTCCAATCATGTCAGACTGAAACTGAAGGGTGACAGGATGAAACAGGGGAGGCAAGAAACAGGAACAGAATAGGAATAGTAACAATGATGGTAATGGTAACTGAGATTGGAAATGGTAACAGAGTTATACCAGGACAGTCCAGAGATGATGAAGGGGAACTAGAGTAGTACTTAACTGGAGCAGAGATAGACTGGAAGCAGAATGGGGCAGAGTGGGAGTGGAGGCCTGGGGAAGTTTATAATGCTGAGGGGCAGAAAGCATACATATGTAGCTGGGGAAGACTGGAATGGTGATAGAGGGCCAGAGTTGCCTGGAGGGGAGTTAAAGGGCTAGAGTAGCTTACTAGGTATAAAGACCAATTGTAAGCTGGATCAGGATGGGGTTGGAGTTGGGTCAGAGGTCCAGGATATGACAGCTTACCAATGCCCCTGCAGCCTTCCAGTGGTTTGTCAATTCTATCTTTACTAATCTTCTTGATGTTTCCATAATCATTTATTTGAATGATATTCTAATTTTCTCTGCTAACCAGACATCTCATACTGAGCATGTCTGTGAAGTCCTCTGCTGCCTCCAGAAACATGGCCTTTTCACCAAATCCAAGAAATGTGAATTCCATACCAATTCCACTAAGTATCTTGGGTACCAGCTGTCTTATTTAGGGCTCACTATGTCCCCTGAAAAGATTCAATCTATCCTGGATTGGCCCAAGCCTCACAAATTTTGAGATATTCAGTCTTTCCTCAGTTTCACTAATTTCTACTGCTGCTTCATTCAGAGCTACTCTGACATCATTGTTCCCCTGACTCACCTTACCTGCAAGTCTGCTTATTGGGATTTTGATGCTTCTTGTGGTGCTACTTTCCAGCATTTCAAGGATGCTTTTACTTCTGCTCCTATTCTGACCCATTGAGTTCCTAATACTCCCCTTCTCATTGAAACTGATGCTTTAGACTATGTGATTACTGGAATTCTCTCACTCTAGTGTCTGGATGATGAGATCTGCCCTGTCATTTTCTATTCACATACTCTCACTGCACCAGAACTTAACTATAACACCCATGATAAGGAGCTTCTTGCTATTTTTACTGTGTTCAAGACCTGGCATCATTACCTTGAAGATTCTGGTTCTCTGGTGGATATCATCACAGATCACAAGAACCTGGAATACTTTGCTACATCTAAACTTCTGACCCACCAGCAAGCCCAGTGGTTGAAGTTTCTCTCTCAGTTTAATCTGATTATCTGCTTTCACCCTGGTCATTTAGGTGCTAAACCTGACACTTTGACTTGATGATGGAACATCTATCCCAAAGAGGGGAATAGTGACTATGCCCTCATCAATTTGCATAACTTCCAGCCTGTGTTCATGCAGGAGCAACTTGCTGTGTCCCTCCAGGCTTTCTTCCTAGTGTCTCTAATATTCTGGTCCACATCCCTCTTTAACATTGAAACCCTCCATCATGACATCCTCTCAGCACTCCCTTCTGATTCCACCACCTCTACCCACTTGTCCAGCACTCTCTTGTTCAACTCTCATTGGTCTAGAGACCCAGAAGGCTTCTTGCATCTGGACAACCACATCTATGTCCCCAATGCCTCTGACCTCTGTCTCTGGGTTCTCCACTACAAGCACAACCACCTCTTATCTGGACACTTTAGTTAGAATTGAACACTGGAGCTCATCCACCAAGAATATACCTGGCCTAACATTCAAGCATTCATCAAAAAGTATGTCTCTTCATGTACAGCTTGTGCCTGCACCAAGGTACCCTGTCACAAACCCTATAGTTTTCTCAAGCAGCTCCCCATTCCAGAAAAGCCATGGAATTTCATCTCTATGGATTTTATTGAACAACTCCCAGCTTCCTCTGGTCACTTCACCATCCTTATCATGGTAGATCATCTATTAAAGCAGTGCATCTTTATCCCTACAGATAATAAAGTAACCTCCCCAGAGCTTGTTAAACTCTTCTTACTCCATGTTTTCTCCAAACATGGAGTTCCCTCCCACATCACCTCTGATTGAGATTCCAAGTTCATTTCCCATTTCTTCCATTCCCTGGGTCAAGCCCTTAACATCCACCTCCACTTCATCTCTGGGTATCATCTGGAAGATAACAGTCAAACCAAGTAAATGAACCAAACCCTGAAGTAGTATCTACATATTTATTGCAACTATCAGCAGGACAATTGATCCAAACTCCTGCCCCTGTTATAAACATTGTAATGTACTCTGGGGGTACTCTGGATAACTCCAGAGTGGACAGGGCTTGGCTTTACCTTATGTGGTGTGCCCTTATGCTAGTACCAGGTGCCCCAATTTACAGAGGGGGTTGGAAACTATCAGAGGTCCAGGATGGGCCATAGGGCTTTTTCCAACAAGAGGTATGATGTCAAGTCATGGAGTAAGTTGAGAGACTTAGGGTAGGGTACAATGTCAAGGCATGAGGCAGGAGGGGTCTGGGGGGATCATAACATTATGTTATGGTTGATATTCAAAACTCCAGTACAAGATACAGAGCTACAGTACTTATACCTCAGGAAGGCAGATTATCTAAGGAGGGAATGGAGATATGAAAGAAGTTGTCTCATAAGCAAAGCAGGTGCCAATGCATCCTGGATATGAATGGAGATGTTAGAGGAGACAATGTCAAATAATGTCAAACTGAAACTAAATGAGGACAGGGAGAAGTGTGGCACAAAGAAACAGGAACAGGAAGTGAGGTTGGAGGATCTACAGAGTTGTATTGGAATAGTATGGAGTTAGCATAGGTAAAGTTGAAACCAATCATTAGATGGAAAAGATGGAGGTAAAGGAAACTAGGAAACATGCAGCTTAAAGTGTAAAAGCAACTGGAGTTACACTGGAGGCATAGTGAAGTTGACCTGTTGGCATGGGATGTGATAGTATTCCCCTCTTAAGGCCTGAACCCCTGAAGGCTGTGAAGCACATGCTCTTGATGAATAAGTGAGCAGAGTGGGTATCAGAGTTTAGCTGGCCAGAAAACCATAAAAGCAAATACCACCTCAGAGACTTCCACACTAGTTCCTCTTATCATGTCTTCATTCACCAACATTCACACCTGGTCTGATGAGCACCTGGAGGAGCACATTGAAGATGAAGAGGAGCTTGGTGATGCAAAGTATGCCAAGTGAAAGTGGCAGGGAAAAGTGAGAAAAGAGGAGAAGGCTTGGAAGAAAGCAGAGAAAACTTGGAAAGCAGTGGTGGTGGTCTGGAAATGGGTAAGTACTGGAAATGTGGTCAGGGCCTAGCACTCAAAACTGGCTTAGATGGAGGAACTTTGCCAAACCCAGGTGGGGTCAAGTAGTGGCAATGGCAAGAGAAGAGTGGAAAAGGAACTGGGATGCTGGAGGTGCAATGACTGGGAACTGGAGTGCCAGGTGGGCCTGGGCAAGTTGACATCATGCCTTGCCTGTATAGAGGCAAAGGTAAGGTGTGACCACCCTGGCCAGGAGAAGCCAGAGAGAAAGTGAAGATGGAAGGTGGAAGAGGAAGGGGTGCCCAATAGCAGGGCAGACTCAGAGGAAACAGAGGAGGGTCTTCAGCAGGTGGCTAAGGGCTGTCACCTAATGAAGGTGTTGATAAGGGAGGTGGGCAGGAAGGTATGATGGGAGGCAAAACACAAGAACCAGCTGCTGGGGTGGCTGGTTGATGTGTTGGAAAAGGCATGGGTGAAGGAGACTGGAGAAGCTGGAAGTTCAGGGAGTAAGAACAGGGAGGTGGACAAGGTGGCAGTGAAGCTGTTGGAACTTTGTGCAGAGGTTGGCAAAGTTTCCATGGTAGACAAGGAGATTGAAAAGGTGATCATAGAGTAGGTAGAGGGTCTTGTGACTAGATCACTAGATTCACTACTCAGTTGGTTAATCATAAGATGGCCTGGGTTTGCCTGGGTAATGGAGATGAAACTCCTCAACAATCTTGGAAGCATGACCTAATTCAGTGGCAAGAAGCCACAAGATCTCCTCATCAGTATTCTCATAACCTAACCACTTAACCAAATACAGTAATTTGCAGTTCCTTCACCTACAATCTATCTTTAAGTCTAGGATTTCAGAGATCTCAAACTCCAGTTCACCATCAATCTTGACTGGTGGTGGGGATAGTTGCACATGATCTGGGATCACATTGGGGACAGAGAGTTCAAGTTGAGAAACATGAAAGACTGGGTAAACAGACTTCATGTTCTCCAGGAGATGGAGTGTGAAGGACAGTGGACCTGTCTGAGTGATAATGGAATAAGAATCTAAGTTCTTTTCAGCAAGTTTCTTGGATGGCTGTGTAGTCCTGAAGTACTTAGCCTTGATGAATACCTGGTCATCTACTTTAAAGTCTGGTGCCAGAGATTGTTGGGCATCTGCAGATCCTTGATATCTGACTTGAGTGGCAGCTATTTCTTTATAAAGAAAGGCATGGAGAGAGTCAAGATTAATGGCATATTCTTGAGCTCAGGTAGAGGTGAGATCACATTCTGGATGCATGAAGATGTTTGGATGATAGCCCTTGTTAGCAAAGAAAGGGAAAACACCTGTGGTAGCATTAGGGGCATTGTTATAAGCAAACTCCATGAGGGGCAGGAGTTCAGACCAGTTGTCCTGTTGATAGTTGCAATAAATGCATAGATATTGCTCCAGGGTTTGGTTCATTCACTCAGTTTGACCATCACCCTCCAAATGATACCCAGAAGTGAAGTGGAGATGGATATTGAGGGCTTGACCCAGGGAATGGAAGAAATGGGAAACAAACTTGGAACCTTGATTAAAGATAATATGGGAGGAAACTCTGTGTTTGGAGAACACATGAAGTAAGAAGAGTTTAGCAAGCTCTGGGGAGATCACCTTGTCATCTGTAGGGATAAAGATGCACTGCTTTGATAGGCAATCTACAACAACAAGAATGGCAGAGTGACCAGAGGAAGCTGGGAGCTGTTCAATGAAATCCATAGAGATGGAATTCCATGGCTTTTCTGGAATGGGGAGCTGCTTGAGGAAACTGTAGAGTTTGTAATGGGGTATCTTGGCACAGGCACAAGCTATACATGAAGAAATGTACTCTTTGATGAATGCTTGAATGCCAGGCCAGGTATACTCTTAGTGAATAAGCTCCAGTGTCCAATTTTGACTGAAGTGTCCAGATAAGGGGTGGTCATACTTGTAGCAGAGGACCTGGAGGCAGAGGTCAGAAGCACCAGGGACATAGATGTGGTTGTCCAGACACAAGAAACCTTCTGGATCTCTAGATCAACAAGAGTTGGATGAAAGGGTACCAGAAAAGTGGGTAGTGGTGGTGGAATCAGAAGGGAGTGCAGAGAGAATGTCACAATGGAGGGTTTCAATGTCAAAAAGGGATGTGGATCAGAATACTGGAGATGCTAGAGAGGAAGCCCAGAGGGATGCAGCAAGTTGCTCCTGCATAAACATGGGCCAGAAGTTATGTGGATTGACAAGGGCATAGTTGCTATTCCACTCTCTGGAATATATGTCCCAGCATCTAGTTAAAGCATCAGGTTTAGCACCTAAATGACCAGGGCAAAAATAAATGATCAGATTAAACTGAGAGGAAAACTCCAATCACCAGGCTTGCTGGCAGGTCAGAAGTTTAGACATAGCAAAATATTCCAGATTCTTGTGATCAGTAATGACATCCACCAGAGAACTGGAACCTTTGAGGTAATGATGCCAGATTTTGAACACAGTGAAAATAGCAAGGAGCTCCTTATCATGGGTGTTATAGTTGAGTTCTGGCACAGTGAGCATATGTGAATAGAAAGTAACAGAGTGGACCTTGTCATCTGGGCACTGGAGTGAGAGGATTCTGGCAATTGTGTAGTCAGAGGCATCAGTCTCAATGAGAAGAGGAGCATCAGGGATCCAATGGGTCAGAATAGAAGCAGAAGTAAAAGCATTCTTGAGGTGCTGGAAAGTAGCATGACAAGAAGCATCGAAATCCCAACAAGCAGACTTGCAGGTGAGGTGAGTTAGGGGAATGATGATATTGGAGTAGCCCCAGATAAAGTGGCAATAGAAGTTAGCAAAACTGAGGAAGAACTGGATATCCCAAATCTTGTGAGGCTTGAGCCAATCCAGAATGGATTGAACCTTTTCAGGGAACATTGTGAGCTCAGAAGGAGAGAGCAGATACCCAAGATACTCAGTGGAATTGGTATAGAATTTGCATTTCTCAGATTTGGCAAAGAGGCCATGCTTCCAGAGGCAGTGGAGGACTTCTCAGACATGCTTGGTATGAGATGTCTGGTTAGTGAAGAAAATTAGGATATCATCCAAATAAATAATTATCAAAACATCAGGAAGATCAGCAAAGACAGAATTGATGAACCACTGGAAAGCCACAGGGGCATTGGTGAGTCCAAATGGCATGACAAGCCACTTGTAGGAGCCATAGCATGTATGGAAGGAGGTTTTACACTCTTCACCCTCAGCAATGCAAACTAAATGGTAAGCATGCCTAAGGTCAAGTCTGGTGTAGATAGTTGCATGGCTCAGAGTGTCAAGGAGATCAGAGATGCACAGAAGGGGGTAGTGGTCTTTCTTTGTGATCTTGTTGAGTCCTTGAAAATCTACACACAACTGAAGGGATTTGTCCTTCTTCTGGATGAAGAGGACAGGGGCAGCATGAGCAGATGCAGAGGGTCAGATGAAACCAGTAGCAAGATGTTTGTCTAGGAAAGTCCTAAGTGCTTCAAGCTCAGAGGGTGACAGGAAATAGGTGGTGCCAACAGACAGTGAGGTGCTCTCTTCCAGATTGATCTTCAGGTCAAACTTGTGGTAAGGGGCAAGAGTAGACACCTTGCTTTTGCTAAATACATCAGCAAAGTCATGGTATTCCTAAGGAATGCTGGAAAGGTCACCTGAAGGAGGGGCAACAGAAGTGGAATGGAGATGACTCTCTGAGGGTTGGGGCTGCAGGTAGAAAGGGACTAAGCCATCAAGGCTACAGGTGCATGTGAATGCTAATGAGCTGAGAAGCTTGATTGACAGAGGTTTGGGGTCAGGGGAACACAGTGAATCAGGTTCGGAGTCAGCTTGGGTTGGAGAAACCAGAGGCTGCAGAGGTGAGCTCAGGAATGTTGGCATGTTTGGTTTGAATGATCAGAATAAGATATGACTTGATATCCAGTCAATCAATGGATTGTAGCAGGCAAGCCAGTTGTGTCCTAGAACAAGAGAACTAGATCCATCCAATGGAGTGACATAGAAGGTCATTGGAGTAATATCACTGGTTTCAAAACAAACAGAAAGATCAATGGCATTTATAATCATAGAATTGAAAGAGCCATCAAAAAGTCAGAGCTGCAACAGAGGAATGGAATAAGTCAGAAGATTGTAAGCACTGACTAACTTGGTGTCTACAAAGCAATCTGAAGAACCAGAGTCAATTAGGGTGGAAAATGGAGGAATTTCATGTGAAACAAGGGTGACAAGAGGCATAAGTGAAGCATTATCTAAAAAAATGGACATATTAAGTCTAACCTCCAGTAAAGCACAGGAAGGATCAATGCAACCTCCAGCCTGTGCAGAATCATGGAGGCTGCAGACTATTTTTTTTGCCTCTGAAACAGAGGCCTCTGGTTTGATTCTCAGAGCAGAGGTTTTGGCAGCATGAGCTTTGGCTGCCTTGGAGGAAGACTTGGGGCAGTCCTTTGCTATATGCCCCATAATACCACAGAACAAGCAGAGGTGATTCTCCAGTCAATGCTTGTGTTCTTTGGTAGTGAACTTACCATCCTTACCAAGCTTGGATAATAAGTCCTGTTTCTGGGGAATGGTCAACTTGGAGGAGCCAGAGGAAGTAGCTGACTTGTTTCTTGATTCATTAGGGTCAGAGGTCAAAGTGGAGGATATGGCTGGTTTATCAAATGATTTGGATGGATGAGACAACTTCCCTTGTCAGCTGATTTCAGATTTGTGCTCCCAGTAATTGTTAAAACTTTCATCCCACTAAAAGAGACTGTTAAAACCTATACCAAAATGAGTATACTTTTAACCAGTTTCTTTTAAAATGAAACCCTTGATGCTAAAGGAAGATCAGAACTCCAGAGGGCTCCAGAGGGCTCTGGGGGAAATCTAGGAAGGGTTTCAATTGTCAAACAGGACTCAGCTTCATCTTATGTGATGTGCCCTTGTACTTCTCTGTTGTCCCAATTTACATAGATGTCAGAGGTGAGTAAGAAGGCTGTCTCTATGCTCAACAGGAGGGACAGGCAGGACAAGGAGAGTCAAGCCTAGTCATGGAGGTGAGGCTTTACAACTCCTTCAAGGATATTGTGTAGCCTCAGAGGTACTCTGGAGTAACCTGGAGGGTCAGAGTGAGCCCAAGGGCTCGAGCAGAGTAAGGATGACAACAAGAGAGTTTTCTGGTGTTTTTGTTGATATTCATACTGAGGTACAAGATACAAAACTACAGTACTTATATCTTAGTGAGGCAGAACTATCTAGAAGTGTAACAAAATGAGACAAGTGCAAACTCAGAAGCAAAGCAGATGTTTAGATATCTAGGAAACAAATGGAGATGTTAGGGAAGACAATGTCCAATCATGTTAGACTGAAACTGAAGGGTGACAGGATGAAACAGGGAAAAGCAAGAAACAGGAACAGAACAGGAATAGTAACAATGATGGTAATGGTAACTGACCAGGAATGGTAATGGAGTTATATTGGGATGGTCCAGAGATGACAAAGGGAAACTAGGGTAGTACTTAACTGGTGCAGAGATAGACTGGAAGCAGAATGGGGCAGAGTGGAAGTGGAAGCCTGGGGAAGTATGTATTGCTAAGGGGCAGAAAGCATACATGTGTAGCTGGGGAAGACTGGAATGGTGACAGAGGGCTGGAGTTACCTGGAGGGGAGTCAGAGGGCTAGAGTGGCTTACTAGGTATGAAGATCAATTGTAAGCCAGGTCAGAATGGGGTCGAAATTCAGGTCAGAGATCTGGGATATGACAGTATTCCCCCCTTAGGCCTGAACCCTTGAAGGCTGTTGGCCTGGGGTGTGGAGGATATAGACATGTGATCTGCAATAGTGTGGTGATGGGCATGTGATCATGTGCTTTAGTAACATTGGGGGTAGAGCAGAGAGTTATGGAGGTAACAAGCATATGACCTTGTTTAATTACAATGGGGTAGAAGAGTGGAGTTTCTTGGCTCACTCATGAATGAAAACAGGGACTTCAACAGTAGCTTGTCCTTCCTTTATTACAACAACATGGCCACATTTGATAATATTGTAACCTGGGCCAATGAACACATCGCAGAGTGCACCAACAATGACAAGGCATTAAGTGATGCCAAATACACCAAGTACAAGAGGTGCATGAAGGCAAGGAAGGAGGAGGAATGGAGGAAGGTGGAAGAGGCCCAGAAGATGGCAGAGAATGTTATAGTCTGATTTTTCAAACTTTGATCATGTGACCTTATCTTATCTTCTCCACGTGGTTATCTAATCTTTTATCTTATCAAGGGCACGTGACGGGTCACATGACTGGTCTAGACCCAGGGCATAGGGTTAGCCTCATGTCTTACAGCCCCTTTTCATTTCCATCTCTCTTCCATTTTAGAAGCACCGCTCCCTTTCAGCCATTGGCTATTCTCACGGTGACTTCTCTTCTTTTTGATTGCCGTTCAGGGTCCATGGGAATTCTCCCATCAGGGTCTTGGTCTGTGCGCATATCTGTAGCCTATATAAACTGTAGCCATATCGTCTCAAGACTCCCAGTCTTGAGCACTTGTACCTTTAGTGCATTAGTGCCTCACTCGTACTCCTAGTTTCCTCTATACCATCTGCTTTATTCTTCACCGTCACCGCTACCATCACCACTATCAGAGAAAGCCCCTAGATTAGGGTCAACAGTCACCGCCACTGTTATCGAACATAACAGAGAAGACTGCCCAAAGGTAGGCTGAGAAGGCCCAGAGAGCTCAGAGGGTGGCAGAGGTAGCTGCCCAAGAAAAGGTGAGTATCATGGTTGTTATCCTGTGAATAGCACCACTGATGATCAACAGGCAGCATGAGTGCAGGCCCAAGTGGGGCCCAGCAATGACAAAGGGAAACAGAGGGCAGAGGAGGCACCAGTGTGCCAAAGATGCACAGATAGGGGGATGGAGTGCAAGGTGGGCATGGGGAAGTCCATGTTATGCTTGGCCTGTCAAGAGGCCAAGGCAAGGTGTGAATGCCTAGGGAAGAAGAAGCCAATGCAAAAGCAGCATCAAAGAGATGCAGAGGAAAAGTGGCCCAAAAAGAGGGTCCACTTAGAGAAAGTGGAGGGCAGTACTAAGCAGGTGGAAGAGGGCTGTTGCCTGCTATTGGCAACCATACAGGAGGTAGGGGACTGGGTGGTATAGAAGATGAGGAGGGAGAACTGGCTGCTAGCATGGCTGGTCAATATTCTTGATCCTGTGTGGAAGGTGAGTGAAGAGGATGCAGAGAGTGGGCTGGAGGACAGTGAAGAGGATGAGGTGGTGGCAGAGGTGGCAGAGCTTGGGACTGGAGTCCAGGAGAAAGTGGAAAGGGATGAAGATGAAGATGTAATGATACTAGAGTAGTGTAGTCATTGCTCTAGTTTGTCTTCATAACAGAGGTCAGGATTTGGGAATGACCTGGGGGAGGCAGGAATTAGGGTACAAAGGGGGTTAATGACTTCTGAAGTGAAGGCTTCAAGCCTTGAGTGAACAAGTTCAGAGAAAATGTGGAGTAAGTCTGGAAAGTAAGGTTTCTGCAAATTGTAATAACCTGTCAAAATGAAATCTCATGACCAGGCAAGTAGTACCTTGGGCAGTCATGGGGTGATAAGGAGGACAAAAGGACAGCCAAAAATGAATGGAAAAAATAGCTGAATTTCCCAAAGGAACAAGATTAAAACCCAACATCAAAATGATTACTTCTGCTATAAAGGCAGAGAAACTGAAAAGAAATGAAGGGGTAGAAGTGAAGAGACACAGGGCTTCAGAAAGACTTCTGGAGAGAAGGTCAGAATTTAGACTAGAGTCCAATAGTCAAATAATAACCAAAACAAATGTTGGAAGGGTCAGATCTAGGGTGGAGTTGAGGGAGGTTTGTTTATCTCCAAAGGGAACTAAAACATGATGATTGAGGGCAAAAGGATTCTGTACACAGTTAGAGTCAGGATTAGCATGAAGTTGGCTCAAGGAAAATAAGTTCCTGAGGGAAAGAAGTTGACACTCATTTTCCCACTCTAACATGGCCAGATTCCCAGATCTCTACTTCTGGTCAGATAACCAGCTCACTTTTTATCCCAATGATGGGATGGCCCTTATAATGGCCAAGAATCAGGAAAGAAGGAGATGCAGAGTCAAGGCATACAAGGCTGGTGCCTCAACAGGAATAGGGAAAGTGACCAACAGCCAAAGAGATAGAGGTGGAGTATGGGTTGGAATGGCAGAAGGAGTCTGGAACCCCACTGCTCTTAATGAGGCAGCCCAAGAAGTTGGTATAACAGGTGATGGATTGGTTGCCAATGCAATCCATGAGGTCAGTGGTCTGATTCACCAGGACTTAAGGGAGCAAAACAGGCTCCTTCATGACCTAGTCAAGATCCAGATGGAGGAGGGCCACCAAAAGGGATATCTCAGGGCAGAGTCTGGTGTTCATGTAATCAATCATGATGCTTAGTGGGAGGGGTGCAGAGGTTGGAGGGCTGGAAAGGGAATGAGGATTTTTGTGGCCAAACTCAGGGCTGGAACAGAGCCAGAGAATATCATGGTGGGGGCTGGAGAAGATCTGGAGGAGTGGATGTTCTGCTGAGAGTTGCTTACTAGTCTTGCCTCCTATATACAACCAATGTCTGTATACTGATTGAATTGCACATTGTCTATGTGCAGCAACAAGGGGAGGGAGGTGAGCTACTCAGGGAAGAGCCAGAGATGACCGGAAACAATCAGGAATGGATACAGTTGACATAGGTAGAAGTCAGGCACTGCACAAGTGATAAAGGTGGTTGAAGGGGGCAATTGGTGCAGAGCATGTCTGGTCATTGCACAAAGGTAGACAATTGACCAGGTGGCCTGGGTACTGTGGTGGAAGAAACTGGAGAGGGACCAGAGAGGTGAGTGGAAATGAAGGGAAGAGCAAGAGTGCAGGGAAACCAGATTGCTAGGTGTGAGCAGCAGTTCCCAGTGTGGTCACTAGATGCTATCCCCTTCTCAAGGTTGATGTCCCATCATCGACTAGAAGACAGAAAGTAAAGGGGCCAGGGGCAGCACAAGGCATGAAACAGAAATGGGCCAGAAGGATCTGGAAAGATGGGAGGAAGGCTGAAAGGAAAGGCCAATCAAAAGAATGGGCACAAGAATGTGGAGGTCCCAGGGGATGTAGAAAGAGCAGAAAGATCCCCAAAGGAGAAGGAGAACCCAGGGAAAACAAAAGGACAAGTCCTGGATAATAGATCAGAAGGAACAGGAATGGAAGGCAAAGAGAAATGGAGTTGTTGGAACAAGGCCAGAAGAACATGGAATTCCCAAGGCAAACAATGGAGGGGTTTGGAAGTGTTCTGAAGAAAGGAGCAGCATTTCCAGGAGATGCAGAAGAGCAGAATCATTACCAAGGAAGGGATATCCAGAACAAAAGAATTTTCAGAAGATACAAAAGAGCAGAAGGTCTACTGGGACAACAATACCCAGGGAAAACAGAAGGGCACGTCCTGAGATGACATTCAGAAAAGAAGGAAAGACCTGCAAGTGGGAATGGAGTCATCAGGGACCATGTTCAAAGAGCAAGGATTTCTTAGGCAAGAAATGGAGGGATGCAGAGACAATTCCACCAAACAGATCTTCCATAAGGGGACAGAGTGTGCCAATAGCATGGAGTTATAGGGAGGTGGTGCATAAAACAATGTAGCACCATACAGAAGAAATCCAAGCAGAGAATCATAGTGAACCAAAACAATACTCAAACAACTGCAAGTAGGGAAGGGAAGGGTAATCGCAGTGCAGTCATGATGAAAGTGTGAACCTTTTGGGGAGGTGGAAATGGATGGAGATGCCCAGAGGGGGCAAGAGACTTTTGACATGCAAAATGCAGGGGACATGGCAGAGTGCAGAGGAGGAGGGGTGGTGCTTCTGAAACCTGGTTGGTCAGCAAGATGGGTATACCTTAGCTGTGAAGATAAGGAACTGGTGGCAGAGGGGCCATGGGCAATGAAGAATAAAGGGTCTAATGCTACAAGTTCAGAGAAGATCAGAGGTGGACAGAAGTGTCTTCCTGGTAGATATATTAACAGATGGAACTGGCCTGCTACTAAGAGCAGAGTGATGCAGAAATGGCCACACACTTAGGTAATGGAGTCATAATAACCAGATTATAACAACAAGAGCTGTGGTTCAAGATCAGAGTTAGCTGAGACTAGAGTGGTACAGAGCTATGGGGGGTGCACAGGATACTGGCATGTGTTATCCAGTGAACAGAAAAGGTACTACTCAATACCTGAGGTCAATAGACCACAGTGAGTGAGTTAGTGATGTCCTAGAATCAGTGAACACAAACCATCCAGCAGAGGGTAATGCTAGGCATCAACAGAGTAAAGCCAATAGTCTTTGTAGAGTTTGTGGAGGTCCAATAGCTTGAGCAGAAGAGGTGAAATCAAAAGAAACAGTGAGGCATCAGAAGAAGCAGAAGTGGGCAGAAAGGTTGGAGTGTTGGGGCTTTCAAATCTGAAATAGGACAAGGTATCCAATGGAGGTTGTAATAATTAGATGTGCATGGAAAGGTGGTGCCGGAGGTCAGGGAGACAAGGAATACAGGTTTAATAGACTTGTCATGCTCGGAAGAATGGGTCTCAAAAGGCTAGAACTGATGGCCAGAAATGGGTCACTGTTAAAACTTTCATCCCACTAAAAAGGAGACTGTTAAAATCTATACCAAAATGAGTATACTTTTAACCAGTTCCTTTTTTTTAAATGAAACCCTTGATGCTGAAGAAAGGTCAGAACTCTGGGGGACTCTGGAGAGCTCTGGGGAAATCTAGGAAGGGTTTCAATGGTTGGATGGGACTCAGCTTCACCTTATATGGTGTACCCTTGCACTTCTCTGTTATAATGCACTTTTTCAATTTTACTCTTTTTGGACTTATCATCTTACTACTGTAGCTCTTCATATTGTCACATCATGTGACCATTTCACATCTTCACACTTTCACCCTTTTTACATCTTCACCATTTCACATTTCACACCTTTACATGGCACAAGTCTAGAGCAATCTAGACTCTGATGTCACACCTCATGTTTGTCTCATGTAATTCTAGATTCCCACTCTCTTATCACTATTGGATAGCTTACTGTACAAAGCTTTAGGGCCAGCACCAGTTACATGGTCTGTGCATGGTTTGTAGCAATATAAAAGAAGGTCAGCTCAAGCCTGGGTTTTTCCAGTCTTGCGCACTTGAACCTTCTAGTTCTTGTTCTCTCTTGGCTCTTATCTTTCTCTACTATTGCCTAGTTTGGTGCCACTAACATAAAAGCATTACTCAGGACTTAGAAATCAGCACACACCAAGGCTAGGTGTTAGGTTTAGATCAATACATCTTTAGTTGCATTTCACTTGCACAAGACTCTCTACTTGGTCTGTGCAGGAAGGAGATTAGGAAACAAGGTCACATCATTTTATGCCCTACAAAGTCACTTATCCCTGGGGGCATGAGGAAGAACTCAGAAATCTTATCAACAAAGCTATCTTAGGATTTTCAGGAGACAAACAAGGAAGAGAGGACTTTCAAAGGAGGTTTGACATTTTTGATAGGCAAACAGCCTTAGATTTTCAGGCAACAAAGGCTAGGAATAGAAAAGTAGTGGCTAGTGAAAGGCTAAAAACTCTTAGGCCTTTTACCATTCTCAGAAAACCAAGAGGTCTCCACTCCATCTGCACTCCCCCTCACATCTGTCATTCATTAGTTAAATGTGTCTACTCCAAGGCAAGAAAAGGAGGAGTACAAAAGCCAGGTAGAGTTACCTGAGTTCAGCCCATCAATTGAGGAACCCCCCTTCAAATTTACAACCCAGGACCTGCTACCACTGAGCGATCCAGGGTGGTTAGAAGAACATTACCACCTGGCTCTGTCTTCACCTTCAAGGCTTAGAAAAATGGCAGAAGAAACCAATATGAAAGATTTATTGAGAGAGTTGAGGGGAGATATGGGAAGGAAGGTCATGGACCCAGGTAAGTGGGATGGTGACAGAAAGAAGTGGAGATTGTGGTGGGTAAGGGTTAGAGTGTGGGAGAATAGTATTGAGTGGAAGAACAACCAGACAAGGACTACAGGAGTGCTCTTCTGAATGGAAGAAAAGGCTAAGGGTTATGCCCAGCTAATTCTAGAAGACTGTTTGGACAAGGACCAGTGGCCCAACAAAAAGGATCTCTTCAATAATATCAAGAGATATTTCCACATTGACAAGCTTGCTTATGAAGCCCTAAAGAAATTAGAAGGGCTAAGGCATACAGGGCAAATTAACAACTACTTGCAGGATTTCATTGTTTTGCAGAAAGATGCGGAGGTTGACGAGCATCATACTATGAAACTGCTCAGGGAGCAGGTACAATATAGGGTTTATCAGCATGTGATGCTACAAGGGCTGGAGGAAACAGTCTCAGAACTAATTAATCAGTTTCGAGTCATAGATCACACTTTTGAGCACATGGCAGTTGAGCAAGGAGCTTCTGTCAACCAATGGCAGTCACCACAAGGTCCTCCCCCTTGTTCTTCAAATAATTCCCCTGGAATGAATCAATTCCAACCTCATCCTCAATGGCAACTACCTTAGCATTTTACAGTGATGGGAACACAACCAGGTAGGGGAGCTCCAATGGAGATAGGAGCAGTCAATTATGGTGGAAAAGAATATTTCAAATGCCACAAGTGGGGCCATTTGATCAAAGACTGTTGCTTTAGTCTTTCTTTTACTTCCCCCCCTGATTTTAATCCAAGGAAGAATTCAGCCAGCACCCCAGCACAAAATAGGGCCAGAAGGCAGGTAGTAATGTTCAGTGACTTTGTACTGGTTGCAGGGCAGCCTAATACATATGAAGCCCCTATGGTGGACATGCAAGTACTAGCAGCAGAAGCTGCAAAACAAAAGGCAACAACCTCTAGAATAGAAGAAGTTCCAGAGGATAGTATGTATGGAAAAGCCACAAGGGCATATTGGCTTGATAAGTTTTCCTTAGAACAAAAAGCTTTAAAGTAAATGTGACTTCAATCAATTGAGGTGATTGGAGTCACTTTTCTCTTTCTTCTTCCACTGTATTATTTAATTCACATCCTATGAATACAGTTTTTTCACCTGCCAATGAGGGATCTCGAAAGAGCTCAGCTAATGGCAATAAATTGGTGCTTAATTCCTCAGAAAAAATAAAAGAAAAAGATATCAATTCAGTATGCATTCAAAATTCACCTTTAACAGATATTTATAAAAACCTCAAAATAATCAAAGAAAGAGATGAATTTTTATTGGAAATAAAGGTAAAAGGAATTAGGAATGAACAATGGAACAAGTGTGGAACTATCCATGCTCTAATTGATTTAGGAGTGGTGGTAACATTTGTGGATACTGACTTTGTCTCATGACATAGGTTAACCACATTATCTCTAGAACAACAGGTAGAGGTGTACAATGCAGGTGGTACAAAAGGATTAGGAGGCCAGATACAAAGTAAAGTCCTCCTAAACATTGAATTCACAGATGCACATGGAAAAGCACATGAAGAAGTGTTACCTGTGCTCATATCAAAACTAGGCAAAATGGATCTCATTATAGGGTATGATTGGTTCAAAAAGCATAACCCTATTATAGACTGGCAAAAGAAAACAGTGCTAATCCCAGGCAAATCAATACCACTTTGACATATTAACACTAATGAAGTGGAATTAAAGGATCAGGTACCAAAAAAGTTTTATAAATTTCTGAATATGTTTTCCCAGGAACAATCAGAAAGAATGCCAACAAGGAAACCCTGGGATCATCAAGTCAAGCTCAAAGAAGGGTTTGTACCTAAGAAAGGATGAATTATCCCACTCTCAGATAAAGAAATGACTGAAGTTAGAAATTTTGTCAAAACAGAAACAAGAAAAGGGTATATTAGGCCCTCCAAATCACTGCAGACATCCCCTGTCTTCTTCATAGGTAAAAAAGATGGAGGAAAGTGTATGGTCATTGACTATAGATATTTAAACAAGTGGACTGTCAAGAATTCCTATCCACTCCCATTAATTTCTACCCTCATTGATTGCCTTAAGGGCTCTGATATGTTTACCACTTTAGATCTTTAATGGGGTTACAATAATATCAGAATGCACCAGGGAAATGAATGGAAAGGAGCGTTTACCACGCCTATAGGGGCTTTCAAACCCTTGGTAATGTATTTTGGCATGTACAATAGCCCTGGCATATTTCAAACCATGGTTAATGACATTTTTCATGATTTATGGGCTTTTGTTTTAGTATATATTGATGACATTATTATCTTCACAAAGGATAAGACTAGACAAGAACATGCCTAACTAGTGGCTCAAGTCCTTTAAAGATTACAGGACAATGATCTATTCTTGAAGCTGTCAAAGTGTCATTTTATGCAAGAAAAAGTGGATTACCTTGGTATGGTGGTATCTAAAGACAGGGTTGAGATGCAGATGAACAAGGTTCAGGCCATTCAAGATTGGCCACAACTGCACACTCTCAAACATGTCCAAGCATTTTTGGGGCTTGCAAATTATTATCATCATTTTATTCAAGGTTTTGCAGATATTGCTTGACCCTTGAATGATCTTACCAAGAAAGATCAAGTATTCTCTTGGGATGGACCTCACCAAAAGGCATTTGTATCACTTAAAAACATTATGTCCACCACCCCCTTTTTGGTCTATCCCAATTCCACCTGGCCAGTCTGTGTTGAAACTGATGCATCTGACATTGCTACTGCTGCAGTCCTTTCTTATTTGGTCAATGGTGACTGGCATCCAGCTGCATATTTATCTCATTCTTTAATTCCTGCGGAAAAGAATTATCCAATTTATGATAAGGAACTTTTGGTGGTTATTTGAGCTCTCAAGGAGTGGCATCATCTCTTGATTGATCACACTTCTTTTGAAATTTGGACAGATCATCAAGCCCTTGAACATTGGAGGAAGCCCCAAGATTTATCCTTCTGCCAAGCTCATTGGGTGAAACTTCTTATGGAATACTGCTTCACCATTGTCTATAAACCAGGTACTTCCAATGGATGTGTGGATGCTTTGTCACATTGTTTTGACCATGGTGATGTGGTGGAAGAGCCCAACAAGCACATCACTATTTTTCCAGAAGATCGTTGCCCCACCCTTTCCTCCCTTTCCCATTAGAGCCTGGTTATTTTCCAACTTGTTTATTCAGGATATTGTTCAGGCCACTGGTCCTTTTCTAGATGACAACTGGCCAGGCTTGTGTTATAATGCAGATAAAGGTTATTTCTTACATGAACACTCAAACACAATATTCATATCAAAAGAACTTAGAATGGAAGCATTAAAGATATGTCATGATTCTTCTATTGCAGGACATGGAGGACAAAGAAGAACTCTTCATTTATTAAAAAGATTCTTTTATTGGCCTGGATAGTCACAGAACATTATTAATTATATCAAGACCTGTCAAGCATGCTCCCTCATGAAGGGTTCACAAAAAGTACCAGCAGGCAAACTTTTACCATTACCTATTCCTTCTCAACCTTGGACAGACATTTCCACAGACTTTATTACTGGTTTACCAAGGTCAAATGGTTTCGACACTATCCTAGTGGTAGTGGATCAATTTTCAAAAGAAGTAGTTTTTATTCCTTGCTTTTCAACCACTTCTTCAGCAGATTTAGCCAAATTATTCCACGACCATGTTTGGTCAAGACATGGCTTGCTATTGTCTATTGTTTCAGATAGAGGACCTCAATTTGCTTCGGCTTTCACACAAGAGTGTTATAGTCCGCATTTTTCATTTTTAATCATGTAACCTTATCTTATCTTTCTATATGGTTATCTAATCTTTTATCTTATCTAGGCACGTGACGGGTCACATGACAGGTCTAGACCCAGGGCATAGAGTTAGCCTCATGTCTTTAGCCTGCTTTTCATTTCTGTTGTCCTTCCATTTTAGAAGCATTGTTTCTTTCAGCCGATTGGCTATTCTCACAAATGCTTCTCTTCCATTTGATGGTGCCTTAGGGTCTGTGGGAATTTTCCCATCAGGGTCTTGGTCCATGTGCCATTTGGTACTGTATAAATACTGTAGCATTAGCATGTCTCAAGCCCCAGTCTTGAGCACTTGTATTATCTAGTACAGTGTTCACTCATATATCTTTTGCTTTACTCTCACTACATTGAAACCAACATTGAAGCCCTTCATTAGGGTTATATTGCTCCTCTGCATAGTATTCAAGATCATGCATAACACTTGCTTAAGACTACATTTACCTAGTCAAGGGCTCAGACAGCAGAAACTGTTTTGATAAAGAAAGTGTATGTTTGGGGACACGAAGAACAGCTAAAAGACTTTGTGTTTGAAGCAGTATTGGGATTTGAGGATGACAAATTAGGAAGACTTTCTTTCCAAACCAGATTTGACAGATTTGACGAACAAACACAAAAAGACTTCATTGCTAAATGAGGAAGGGATAGAAAGGTAGCCACATCAGACCACCTTCATTCACTTAGACCATCCAGGAGTTTAAAAACAGTATCTTGACTTCCCATCACTGTAATCAACCCTGTTGAATTTCAACCCATATGCAAGCTCATTCAATGAGCCCAAGTCAACTGAGTTAGAATCAATCCTATTATAATAGCCAGCCCAGCAGCAACCAGACCTGGTACCCCAGCTGAGGTATATCTCGACCCCATACTCCAGGCCCCAGTGCCCCTTCCAGCATACAACCCATACTACAACTGGGATGAATATGACTTTGGACAGTGGTGATATGATGAAGCTACTGGTAGAAGAACTTACCAAGATGGGTGGATCAAAGAAGATTAGCAACCCAGGGAAGTGGGCAGGAGATAAAAAGAAGTGGAGAAAGTGGTACACCTCCCTTTCAGTCTGGGTAGATGAGCAAAGGTGGCGGAACAACTAAGAGTTGATTGCAGCAGTCTTATCTAAATTGGAAGGAAGAGCAAAAGGGTTTGCACAGATAACCTTGGAAAGGTTTCAGGATGCCAAAACTGAGTACAGGTTAAATGTGGAAGGAGTAAGAGAAATGATGGGACTGGCAGCTTGGCCAGATTTCACAGGAATTACCATTGAGCTTCAAAATTACTTCCACATTGACAAGCTAACACATGAGGCCTTGAAGAAACTTGAGGGGTTAAAACATACCTCTTCAATCAATGAATATCTCCAGAACTTTGAGGTGTTGAGAAGAGATGCAGAGATAAGCAATGACCACACTTTAAAGCTAATGAGAGAGCAGGTCCAATACAGGGTGTATCAGCAAGCCCGTATGCAAGGGATTAAGGAAGATTACATTCTCTTCCAAGATCAATGTCAAACAATTGGTCATGCATTTAAATGCATGGCCATCAAAAGATCCACTCCTAGGTTTACTCCTAGGTATCCTCCACCTTGATATCCTTCCAACAATTACCAACCTCACTATCCTCCTCCTTGCCCCAATCAACCACATTTTATGGCAACAGGAACCCAACCAGGGAAAGGTGTACCCATGGAGATTGATAGACAGGCATAGCAGCAGGTGCAAACCTGCTACAAATGTGGGAAACCAAGGCACTTGGCAAGAGATTGCTGAGGAGTTTTTAACCCAACAGCTCCTCGTTCCTCTAATAATTTCAGAAAAGGTCCTCAGAGGACTAATTCACAAGCACAATGAACCCAAGGGACTCCTCAGAGTCAATATGTTTAACTGGTTCATTTCTCTGACTTCACCCCACCAGATGAAAACAGATGGCAAACTGTGGAGCTGGTTTCATTGGGACTGGTTTACAATATGGCTGACACAGCACAATTCCAAGAAATCCCAGTGGCTTCTTGGAGATCTATGGATGAGGCGCAGGCATATTTTCAAGATGTGTTTAAGTTGAAGAGGAAACAGAAGGAAGCTTTGGGAAAAGCTTAAGGGAGTCAGTTCAGCTAGAGATGAAGCTCCCAGTATGTAATCAATCTTCTTTCCTATCATCTTTTTGTCCTTGTACTATGAAATGGAAGTAAGTTTCTTCCTCTGTGACAGTGTCTCAGATGAGCATGGCCCCAGAGATAGGGTGCTTAATTCTGTCAGAAACTATTGATGGACATTTATTTGCTATAGGAAGTAAAGAATGAAAAAATCTAGCAAAATTATTTAACAGAAAAGAAAGAGACAAGTTAGAAGTAAGTGTCAAGATTGATGGAGAAGTCAGGGGACATAAAGGGCTCAAGATGGAATCTTGTGGTCTTACCTTTGCTATTGTGGATTTAGGAGCATCAGTAACATTCATTGATCAAAAATATGTTTGGAAACATGGACTTTATGAAAAAGATTTACTGAAAGCACTAACTGTTTATAATGCAGATGGAACACAGGGTAACATTGGAAAAATCGCACACTATGTGATCATATATATAGCTTTAAAAGGAAAAGATGGTAGATGGCATTGAGAATGCATAAACACTTATGTTTCTTCTTTGAGAACATTGGATTTATTAATTGGTTATGATTGGTTCAAAAGACATAACCCAGATATTGACTGGGTAAAAAGAACTATTGATTTTCCTAGGTGTTAAGGGGATTGTGAAATGCATCTGGTATCAAGAAGGGTAACAGAAGAAGAAAGTTCACAATTAAAGAAAGAATTACCACAAGAATTATGGGAGTTTTTACCTGTTTTTTCCCAGCACAAATCAGAATGAATGCCTACAAGAAAACCATGGGATCATGGCATAGAGTTAAAGGAAAACTTTGTGCCAAAGAAAGGTCATATTATTCCTCTATCCAATGAGGAAATGAAAGAAGTAAGGGAATTTGTTGACAAAGAAATGAAAAAAGGATATATTAGGTCATCAAAATTACCTCAAACATCACCAGTATTTTTCATCAGCAAGAAAGATGGTGGAAAATGAATGGTAATAGATTATCGTTATCTCAATGAGTATACAATAAAAAAACAATTATCCTCTTCCTCTAATTTCTATGCTAATTGATTGACTAAATGGTGCAGATATGTTTACAACCCTAGATCTTCGATGGGGTTACAACAATATACAAATGAAGGAAGGTGATGAATAAAAAGGAGTGTTCACCACTCCTATAGGTGCTTTCAAACCACTGGTAATGTATTTTGGCATGTGCAATTCACCAAGTACTTTTCAAGCCATGGTTAACAATATTTTCCACGATATGTGAGAACATGTGGTAATATATATTGATGACATTATAATTTTTACCAGAAATAAAACAAGAGAATAGCATCTACAAATTGTTGCTCAAGTATTAGGTCATCTTTGTGACAACAATCTTTTCCTTAAACTCTCCAAGTGTCACTTTGCATAATCACAAGTTGATTATTTAGGAATGGTTGTATCTAAAAAGGGGGTACAAATGCAGTTAAACAAGACCAGTGCTGTTTGCAGCTAGCCCATTTCTAGAACCATCAAACAAGTTCAAGCATTTTTGGGTCTTGCAAATTATTATCAAAGATTTGTTTCCAATTTTGCCAACATCACATGTCCTTTAAATTCACTTACCAAGAAAGATATCAAGTTTGAATGAACTGCTGCCTGCATGACAGCATTTGTTCATCTCAAAGAAATTCTTACATCTGATCCCCTCCTATGTTATCCTGACTCTTCAAAACCTGTGCATATTGAAATGGATGCATCTGATGTTGCCATTGGTGCAGTTCTATCATATCAACAAGAAAATGGTCTCTGGCAACCTGCAGCATTTATATCTCATTCCTTGGATGCAGCAGAATTAAATTACCCAATTTACAACAAGGAATTACTTGCAGTCATTCAAGCTCTTTGTGATTGGTGACATTATCTTATTGGATGAGATGTTTTCAAAATTTGGACAGATTACAAAAATTTAGAATATTGGAAACGTCCTCAAGACCTATCTTCCTGACAAGCTCATTGGCAAGCTACACTTGCTGAATTTAATTTCAAAATGGTTTATAAACCTGGCTTTTCTAATGGTCAAGTGGATGCTTTATCCAGAAGACAAGATCATTTTGACAACAAACCAGAACCAAATAAACAAGTTCTTATGCTTTCTCCTTCAATTTTTCAACATGCTATTAGTTTCTCCTCTTCTTTTTTTTCCCAAGTCCAAGCAGCATCCATGAATCTTCAACTTTCTTCCCACTGGTGTTATAGTCCAGAAAACAAAGTTTATTTAAATCAAAACAATCAAATTTTTATTCCAAAAGATTTATGAATAGACACTTTAAATCTATTTCATTCTTCTCCACTAGGTGGTCATTCAGATCAAGACCGAACTAGACATGCCATAGCAAGATTTTATTATTGGCCTGGTCTCAAGGAAGATATAGTGTCTTTTATTTCATATTGTTCTTCATGTGCTACTTCTAAGGGATCAGAGTCTATTATTCCAGTTAAACCTCTTTCTATGGCTTCATTACCATGGGAAGATATTTCAGTGGATTTTGTTACAGGGTTACCAATTTCAAAAGGATTTGACACAATTATGGTGGTAGTGGACAGATTTTCAAAAAAAACTGTTTTTATTCCATGCTCTTCTTCAATTTCTTCTTTAGGCATAGCTGAACTTTTCAGAGATCATGTTTGGTCCAGACATGGTCTTCCTTCTACTATAGTTTCAGATTGTGGACTCCAATTTGTTTCAGAATTTTCCAGATAGCTTAATGAAATTCTTCAGATCAAGCAGAAGATTTCTACAGCTTATCACCCCAGAACAGATGGGCAAACAGAACAAATCAATCGGGAAATGGAGACCTATTTAAGGAACTTTATTGCTAAAAGGCAGGAACAGTGGGCCAACTGGATTAAAATGGCCAAATATCATCACAATAATTCTTATTCCACCTCCACTAAAACCACACCTTTCGAAATTACAAAAACTTATCATCCATGAATGGGTTTCAAAGCTCTGCCTAATACCATTCCTTCCTCCTTATTCCTTTGAGATATGTCTAAAATGTTCAAAGAAGTCAAAGAAGCTTTAGAACAAACAAAAGAAAGAATGGAAAAGCAAAACAAGATCAGCATACCAACATATACAAAAGGCCAATTAGTTTTGCTTTCCACCAAGAATCTATTGCTTCCTTATCCTTCACAAAAATTGACCAAGAAGTGGATTGGGCCTTTTGAAATATTAGAGATCATTCCCCATGCAGTTTGTCTTAAACTGCCACAAACCATGAAAATTCATTCCACCATCAATATTTTGAGGATTAAACTGTATCTTCCTTCTTTGAACAAACAAAACATTCTTACACCTAATCCAATTATTGTTACTGAAGATGGTCATGAAGAATATAAAGTTGATTATATCATAGACTCTCACATTCATAAAGGCAAACTGGAATATTTGGTCCATTGAACTGGATATAGTGATTTAGATTGAACTTGGCAAACAAAGGACAATCTCACAAATTCTCCAGAACTTATCAAAGAGTTTCACAAACTTCATCCTTTCGCTTCATGTTGCCTCTTTGTATTGGATCAACATTCATTTCTTTCATTGTTTCAACCATATCATAATTATACAGAAAGCCAACTGTTACAGGTATCTTGTCTGGAATCCAAGACCTAAAAAGGGGGTAGTGTTATAGTCCGCATTTTTCATTTTTAATCATGTAACCTTATCTTATCTTTCTACATGGTTATCTAATCTTTTATCTTATCTAGGCATGTGATGGGTCACATGACAGGTCTAGACCCAGGGCATAGGGTTAGCCTCATGTCTTCAGCCTGCTTTTCATTTCTGTTGTCCTTCCATTTTAAAAGCATTGTTCCTTTCAGCTGATTGGCTATTCTCACAAATGCTTCTCTTCCATTTGATGGTGCCTTAGGGTCTGTGGGAATTTTCCCATCAGGGTCTTGGTCCATGTGCCATTTGGTACTGTATAAATACTGTAGCATTAGCACATCTCAAGCCCCAGTCTTGAGCACTTGTATTATCTAGTACAGTGTTCACTCATATATCTTTTGCTTTACTCTCACTACATCGAAACCAACATTGAAGCCCTTCATTAGGGTTATATCACTCCTCTGCATAGTATTCAAGATCATGCATAACAAAGAGTTGTGCCACTTCCTTGGCATATATTAAAAGCTTTCTACTTTATTCCATTTTCAGACAGATGGTCAAACTGAAAGGATAAACTGTGAGTTAGAACAATACTTGCATACTTTTGTGGCAAAAAAGCAGGAAACTTGGGCAGATTGGTTGAAGATTGTGGAATTCTCTTATAATAATGCTTTCTCCACAGCAACAGAATCAACTCTCTTTTCCATCACCAAGAAGTTTTTATCACAACCTGGTTTTGAAGCAGACAAAGTTTCACATGGATTTGCAAAAGAATTCCAATGAACAAATACTCAGATACAAGAATTGTTGGAAAAAGCCAAAGAAAAAATAATCCAAGTAGCAGAATCCAAATGATCAGAAGCACCTCAATACCAGATTGGTCAGAAAGTCTGGTTATCTACAGAACACCTATCTCTTCCATATCCATCCAAGAAATTATCACAGAAGTGGATAGGTCCCTATACTATTATTGATATCCTTCCCAATGCAGTTAAACTGCAATTACCAGTCAATATCTGCATTCATCCAGTCATTAACATCTCTCGAGTCAAACCTTATCATGATCCTCTTCCTCAGCAACCCATTATTCATCCTGATCCTATTGCCATAATAGAAAAAGGACATGAAGAATGGAAGGTTGAATATGTGGTTGATTCTAGATTGAAAAAAGGCAAACTGGAATACCTGGTGCATTGGAAAGGATATGATGCATCTGATCATACATGGAAACCTGAGGATCATCTCAAACATGCTCCTCAAGCTACTTCCTCATTTCATCTTCACAATCCATCTGCTTCTTGAAAACTTCATGGTCTGTTGCTCACAGACTTTCATTCCTGCTTTGAACCCTATTATAATTTGACCACTTCTGTTCCACTAGCCCTGTCTTGTCTGGAATTTGAGACCTAAAGATGGGGTAGTATTATAATGCACTTTTTCAATTTTACTCTTTTTGGACTTATTATCTTACTACTGTAGCTCTTCACATTGTTACATCATGTGACCATTTCACATCTTCACACTTTTACCCTTTTCACATCTTCACCTTTTCACCTTTTCACATTTTACACCTTCACATGGCACAAGTCTAGAGTGATCTAGACTCTGATGTCACACCTCATGTTTGTCTCATGTAATTCTAGGTTCCCACTCTCTTATTGATATTGGATAGCTTACTGTACAAAGCTTTAGAGCCAGCACCAGTTACATGGTCTATGCATGGTTTGTAGCAATATAAAAGGAGGTCAGCTCAAGCCTGGGTTTTCCCAGTCTTGTGCACTTGAATCTTCCAGTTCTTGTTCTTTCTTGGCTCTTATCTTTCTCTACTATTGCCTAGTTTGGTGCCACTAGCATAAAAGTATCACTCAGAACTTAGAAATCAGCACATATCAAGGCTAGATATTAGATTTAGATCAATGCATTTTTAGTTGTGTTTCATTCTCTATTGTCCTGATTTACATAGATGTCAGGGGTGGATGAAGGCTGTCTCTATGCTCAACAGGAGGGACAGGCAGGACAAGAAGAGTCAAGCCTAGTCATGGGGGTGAGACCTTGCAACTCTTTCAAGGATATTGCTTGGCCTTAGAGATACTCCAGAGTAACCTGGAGGGTTAAAGTGAGTTCAAGGGCTTAAGCAGAGTAAGGATGATGACAAGAGGGTGTTTCTGTTGTTTTTGTCAATATTCATACTGAGGTACAAGATATAAAACTATAGTACTTATACCTTAGCGAGGCAGAGCTATCTAGAAGTGTAACAAAATAAGACAGGTGTAAACTCAGAAGCAAAGCAGATATCTAGATATCTATAAAACAAATGGAGATGTCAGGGAAGACAATGTCCAATCATATCAGACTGAAACTGAAGGGTGACAGGATAAAACAGGGGAAAGCAAGAAACAGGAATGGAACAGGAATAGTAACAATGATGGTAATGGTAACTGACTGGGAATGATAATGGAGTTATATTGGGATGGCCTGGAGATGATGAAGAGGAACTAGAGGAGTACTTAACTGGTGCAGAGATAGACTGGAAGTAGAATGGGGTAGAGTGGGAGCAGAAACCTGGAAGAGCATATAATGCTAAGGGGCAGGAAGCATATATGTGTAGCTGGGGAAGACTGGAATGGTGATGGAGAGCCAGAGTTGCCTGGAGGGGAGTCAGAGGGCTGGAGTAGCTTACTAGGTACAAAGACCAATTGTAAGCTGGGTTGAAATGGGGTCAGAATTTGGATTGGAGATCTGGGATATAACAGTATCCCCCCCTTAGGCCTGAACCCTTGAAGGCCATTGGCCTGGGATGCAGAGGGTATGGACATGTGATCTGCAATAGTGTGGTAATGGGCACATAATTGTGCACTTTAGTAACATTAGGGATAGAGCAGAGGATTGTGAAGGTAACAAACATATAACCTTGTTTAGTTACAATGGGGTGGAAGAGTGGAGTTTCTCGGCTCACTCATGAATAAAAATGGGAACTTTAATGGTAGCTCATACTTCCTTCATTACAATAACATGGCTGTATTTGAAGATCTTGTGATCTGGGCCAATAAATGCATTGCAGAGTGTGTTGATGATAATGAGGTGTTGAGTAACACCAAATATGCTGAGTGCAAGAGGCACATGAAGGCAAGGAAGGAGGAGGAATGGAGAAGGGCAGAAAAGGCCCAGAAGGTGGTGAAGGAGGCCACCTAAAGGCAGGCCAAGGAGGCCCAGAGGGCCCAGAGGGTGGCAGAGGCAGCTGCCCAAGAAAAGGTGAGTACCATGGTTGTTATCCTGTGAATAGCACCACTGATGATCAACAGGCAGCACAAGTGCAGGCTCAAGTGGGGCCTAGCAACAATAAAGGGAAACAGAAAGTGGAGAAGGCACTGGCATGCTGGAGGTGCATAGATAGGAGAATGGAGTGCAAGGTGGGTGTGGGGAAGTCCATGTCATGCTTGGCCTGTCAAGAGGCCAAGGTGAGGTGTAAATGCCCAGGGGAGAAGAAGCTGATGCAGAAGTGGCATCAGAGAGATGCAGAGGAGGAGTGGCTCAAAAAGAGGGCTTGCTCAGAGAAAGTGGAGGGCAGTACCAAGCAGGTGGCAGAGGGCTGTTGCCTGCTGGTGGCAACCATATGGGAGGTAGGGAACCAGGTGGTGTGAAAAATAAGGAGGAAAAACTGGCTGCTAGTGCAGCTGGTTAATATCCTTGATCCTGTGTGAAAGGTAAGTGGAGAGGATGCAGAGAGTGGGCTGGAGGATGGTGAAGAGGATGAGGTGGTGGAAGAGGTGGCAGAGCTCAGGACAGGGGTCCAGGAGGGGGTGGAAAGGAATGAAGATGAAGATATAATGGTACTAAAGTAGTGTAGTAATTACCCTAGTTTGTCTTTATAACAGAGGTCAGGATTTGTGAATGACCTGGGGGGGCCAGAAATAAGGATACAAAAAGGGGTTAATAACTTCTGAAGTGAAGGCTTTGAGCCTTGAGTGAACAAGTTTGGAGAACATGCAGAGTAAGTCCAGAAAGTAAGGTTTCTGCAAATTGTAATAATCTGTCAAAATGAAATCTCATGACCAGGCAAGTGGTACCTTGGGCAGTCATAGGGTGATAAGGAGGACAAAAGGAGAGCCAAGAATAGATGGAAGAAATAGCCAAATTTCCCAAAGGGGCAAGATTAAAACCTGATGTCAAAAACAGTTTCTTCTGCCATAAGGACAGGGAAACTGAAAAGGAATGAAGGAGGTAGAAGCAGAGAGTTTCAGGGCTTCAGAATAACTTCTGAAGAGAAGGTCAGAAATTAGACTAGAGTCCAATAGTCAAATGATAACCAAAACAAATGTTGGAAGGGTTGGATCTAGGGTGAAGTTGAGGGAGGTTTATTTATTTTCAAAGGGAACTAAAACATGATGATTGAGGGCAAATGGATTCTGTACTCAGTTAGAGTTGGAGTTAGTGTGGAGTTGGCTCATGGAAGATAAGTTCCTAAGAGAAAGAAGTTGGCACTTATTTTCCCACTTTAACATGGCTGGATTCCCAGATCTTTACTTCTGATTGAATAACCAGCTTGCTCTCCATCCCAATAATGGGATGGCCCTCATAATGGCCAAGAATCAGGAAAGAAGGAGGCACAAAGTTGAGGTATACAAGGCTGGTGCCTCAATGGGAATAGGGGGAGCAAACAATAGCCAAAGAGATAGGGGCAGAGTACAGGTTGAAATGGTAGAAGGAGTCCAGAATCTCACTGCTCTTAATGAGGTAGCCTGCAGAGTTGGTATGACAGGTGATGAATTGGTTGCCAATGCAATCTGTGAGGTCAGTGGTCTAATTCACCAGGACTTAAGGGAGCAAAACAGGCTTCTTTATGACCTAGTCAAGATCCAGATGGAGGAGGGCTGCCAAAAGGGATACCTCAGGGCAGAGTCTGGTGTTCATGTAATCAATCATGATATTTAGTGGGAGGAGTGCAGAGGTTGGAGGGCTGGAAAGGGAATGAGGGTTTTTGTGGCCAAACTTGGAGCTGGGATAGAGCCAGAGAATATCATGGTGGGGGCTGGAGAAGATCTGGAGGAGTGGATGTTCTGCTGAGAGTTGCTTACTGGTCTTGCCTCCTATATACAACCAATGTCTGTATACTGATTGAATTACACATTGTCTATGTGCAGCAACTAGGGGAGGGAGGTGGGCTACTTGGGGAAAAGCTGGAGATGACTGGAAACAATCAGGGCTTGGTATAGTTGACATAGATAGGAGTTAGGCACTGCACTAGTGGTAAAGGTGGTCAGAGGGGGCAATTGGTGCAGAGCACATCTGGTCATTGCATAAAGATAGACAGTTGACCAGGTGGCCTGGGTACTGTGGCAGAAGAGACCAGAGAGGGATCAGAGAGCCAAGTGGGAATGGAGGAAAGGGCAAGAGTGCAGGGGGACCAGATTGCTAGGTGTGAGCAGCAGTTCCCAGGGTGGTCACTACATACTATCCCCTTCTCAAGGTTGATGTCCCATTGTTGACTAGGAAACAGAAAGAAAAGGTGCCAGGGGCAGTGCAAGATGTGAAATGGAAATGATCTGAAAGGATCTGGAAAGACAGGAGGGAGGCTGGAAGAAAAGGCCAACCAAAAGGATGGGCACAAGAATGGGAAAGTCCCAGGGGACGTAGGAAGAGCAGAAAGATCCCCAAAGGAGAAAAAGAACCCAGGGAAAATGAAAGGACAAGTCCCAGATGACAGGTTAGAAGGAACAGGAATGGAAGGCAAGAGAAATGGAGCTGTTGGAACAAGGCTGGAAGAACAAGGAATTTCCAAGGCAAATAATGGAGGGGTTTGGAAGTGTTCTGAAGAAAGGGGCAGCATTCCCAGAAGATGCAGAAGAGCAGAATCATTGCCAAGGAAGGGATACTCAGAACAAAAGAATTCCCAGAAAATGCAGAATAGCAGAATCTCTACTGGGAAAAGAATACCTAGGGAAAACAGAAGGGCAGGTCCTGAGATAACATTCAGGAAAGAAGAAAATACCCACAAGCAGAAATGGAGTCATTAGGAACCATGTCCGAAGCGCAAGGATTTCTCAGGCAAGAGACAGAGAGGTGCAGAAACAATTCCACCAAACAGGTCTCTCATAAGGGGACAGAGTGTGTCAACAGCACAGAGTTATAGAAAGGTGGTGCATAAAACAAATGTAGTGCCATACAGAAGAAATCCAAGCAGAGAATCATAGTGAACCAAAACAATACTCAACCAACTGCAAGCAGGGAAGGGAAGGGTAATCACAGCACAGTCATGATGGAAGTATGAACCTTCCAGAGAGGCAGAAAAAGATGGAGATGCCTGGAGAGGGCAAGAGACTTTTAACATGCAAGATGAAACACAGGGGGCATGGTGGAGTGCAGAGGAAGAGGGGTGGTGCTTCTAAAGCCTGGTTGGTCAGCAAGGTGGGTATACCTTAGCTGTGAGGATAAGGAAATGGGTGGCAGAGGTGCCATGGGCAACAAAGAATAATGGTCTAATGCTACAAGTTCAGAGAAGGTCAGAGGCAGACAGAGGTCTTCCTGGTAGGTGTATCAACAGATGAAACTGGCCTGCCACAGAAGCAGAGTGATGCAGAAATGACTGTGCACTTAGGTGATGGAGTCATAACTACCAGATTATGACAACAAGAGCTGTGGTTTAAGATCAGAATTAGCTGAGACTGGAGTGGTACAGAGCTACAGAGGATGCATGGGATGCTGGCATGTGTTATCCAGTGAACAGACAAGGTACTACTCAATATCCAGGGTCAATGGACCACAGTGGGTAAGTTAGTGGTGTCCTAGAATCAGTGAACACAAACCATCCAGCAGAGGGTGATGCTAGACATCAACAGAGTGAAGCCAATAGTCTTTGTAGGGTTTGTGGAGGTCCAATAGCTTGAGCAGAAGAGATGAAATTGAAAGAGATAGTAAGGTGTTGAAAGGAGTGGAAGTGGGCAGAAACATCTGAAATAGGACAAGGTACCCAATAGGGGTCATAATAATCAGAAGTGCACAGAAAGATGGTGCCAGAGGTCAGGAAGACAAGGGGTACAGGTTTAATAGACTTGTTATGCTCAGGAGAATGGGTCTCAAAAGGCTAGGACCAATGGCCAGAAATAGGTCACCTAGGAGTAGAGAACAGATGCTAGAGGTTGATGACCACCTATTGGTAATCCTGGAGTGACTTGTCAAGAAGGGGCCAGGGAGGCAGCTGGGAAATGCTTAGACTGCAATGGCTAGATCTAGGCATGAGAAAGTGGTTGGAATAGTCCAGAGTGACAGGAAGTGGTTTTCCATTGAGGATTACCAGGTGACAACAAAGTGTCAGAGAACTGGAGTCAGATGCTGGAGAAGAGCAGGAAAAACAGAGGAAGTGGTGCTCATTGGTAGGAAACCATAACCTAAGCTGCATTTGAGGATCCATAAGGGCTGGTGGTGCTGTATGATAGTAGGAAATCACAGCTGTTTTGGAGAGCCCAGAGTTGGAAATAGGGGAATGCCAGGGTCAGGAGTTAGAAGTTAAATCTAGGTGCATGTGTTTCAAATAACAGAGGCCAGTAACTGACATCATAGAATTGTCAGAGTGGCTTAGAGTGACTTGGAACATCAGGGCTGTAAGGGGCTGTGCCATGAGGACTAGATTAACTTAGGGGTTGAATACCCAGAAGAGCATGAGGTCATAGCAGTGTCATTGATATTCATATCCTGACAGCTGATGCAAGGAATGGAATGAAGTTCTGGAGATCTCAGAGGGATTACCCATGAGTGCACCAAGCATGCAGGTGGTTTGGAGTTGAGTATTGAGAGACAGTGGAGGCTGATCCTTATGTGAAGGCAAGAGAAGTGCAAGTGAGAGTATGAATATACTGTTAAAACTTTCATCCCACTAAAAAGGAGACTGTTAAAACCTATACCAAGACAAGTATACTTTTAACCAGTTCCTTTTTTTTAAATGAAACCCTTGATGCTAAAGGAAGGTCAGAACTCCGGGGGACTCCAGAGAGCTCCAGGGAAATCTAGAAAGGGTTTCAATGGTTGGACAGGACTCAGCTTCACCTTATGTGGTGTGTCCTTGCACTTCTCTGTTGTCCCAATTTACATAGATGTCAGGGGTGGGTGAAGGCTGTCTCTATGCTCAACAGAAGGGACAGGCAGAACAAGAAGAGTCAAGCCTAGTCATGGGGGTAAGACCTTGCAACTCCTTTGAGGATATTGCTTGGCCTCAGAGATACTCCAGAGTAATCCGGAGGGTCAGAGTGAGCCCAAGGGCTCAAGCAGAGTGAGGATAACAACAAGAGGGTGTTTCTGTTGTTTTTGTCAATATTCATACTGAGGTATAAGATACAAAACTACAGTACTTATATCTCAGCAAGGCAGAGCTATCTAGAAGTGTAACAAAATAAGACAGGTGTAAACTCAGAAGCAAAGCAGATGTCTAGATATCTAGGAAACAAATGGAGATGTCAGGGAAGACAATGTCCAATCATGTCAGACTGAAACTGAAGGATAACAGGATGAAACAGGGGAAAGCAAGAAACAGGAATGGAACAGGAATAGTAACAATGATGGTAATGATAACTGACCAGGAATGGTAACAGAGTTATATCAGGACAGCCCAGAGATGATGAAGGGGAACTAGAGTAGTACTTAACTGGAGCAGAGATAGACTGGAAGTGGAATGGGGTAAAGTGGGAGCAAAAGCCTGGGGAAGTATATAACACTAAGAGGCAGAAAGCATACATGTGTAGCTGGGGAAGACTGGAATGGTGACAGAGGGCTGGAGTTGCCTAGAGGGGAGTCAGAGGGCTGGAGTAGCTTACTAGGTGTGAAGACCAATTGTAAGCTGGGTTAGAATAGGGTCGGAATTCAGGTCAGAGGTCTGGGATATAACAGGATACTCCAGATAACTTCAGAGTGGACAGGGCTTGGCTTCATCTTATGTGGTGTGCCCTTATGCTAGTACTGGGTGCCCTAATTTATGGAGGGTGTTGGAAACTATCAGAGGTCTGGAATGGGCTGTAGGGCTTTTCCCAACAAGAGGTATAACATCAAGTTGTGGAGTAAGTTGAGAGACTTAGAGTAGAGTACAACATCAAGTCATGAGGCAGAAGGGGTCTGGGGAGATCATAACATTATGTTATGGTTGATATTCAAAACTCCAGTACAAGATACAGAGCTACAGTACTTATACCTCAGGGAGGCAGATTATCTAAGGAGGAAATGGAGATATGAAAGGAGTTGTCTTATAAGCAAAGCAGGTGCCAATGCATCCTGGATATGAATGGAGATGTTAGAGGAGACAACATCAAATAATGTCAAACTAAAACTAAATAATGACAGGAAGAAGTGCAGCACAAAGAAACAGGAACAGGAAGTGAGGTTGGAGGAACTACAGAGTTGTATTGGAATAGTATGAAGTTAGCATAGGTAAAGTTGAAACCAATTATTAGGTGGAAAAGATGGAGGTAAAGGGAACTAGAAAATACACAGCTTAAAGCATGAAAGCAACTGGAGTCACACTGGAGACATAGCAGAGTTGATCTGTTGGCACAGGATGTGACAGCCCCTCATGGAGTTTGCTTATAACAATGCCTCTAATGCTACCATAGGTGTTTTCCCTTTCTTTGCTAACAAGGGCTACCATCTGAACATCTGTCACATTCCATGCCAATGGACCAACTCTGCTATGTCTTCAGTGCCACTCCAGTTGCTTTCATGCTTTAAGCTGCATATTTCCTAGTTCCCTTTACCTCCATCTTTTCCTATCTAATGATTGTTTCCAACTTTACCTATGCTAACTCTGTACCATTCCAATACAACTCTGTAGTTCCTCTGACCTCACTTCCTGTTCCTGTTTTTTTCTGCCTTGCTTCTCTGTTATCATTTAGTTTTGATTTGACATTATTTGATGTTATCTTCTCTGACATCTCTGTTTGTATCCAGGATGCATTGGCACCTGCTTCACTTATGAGACAACTCCTTTTACATCTCCATTCCCTCCTTAGATAATCTGCCTCCCTGAGGTATAAGTACAGAAGCTCTGTATTTTGTACTTTAGTTGAAATATCAACCATAACATGACATTACAATCCCCTCAGACCCCCTTCTGCCTTATAACTTGATGTCATGCCCTACCCTAAGTCTCACAACTTACTTCATGACCCAACATCATACCTCTTGTTTGAAAAAGCTCTATAGCCTATTCTGGACCTCTGATAGTTTCTGACCCCTCCATAAATTGGGGTATCCAGTACTAGCATAAGGGTGCACCACATAAGGTGAAGCCAAGCCCCATCTACTCCAGAATTATCCAGAGTACCCCTGAAGTATGTTATAACTTTATAACAGTATATTTCAACTCCCACTTGTGCTGGTACTGCTATCATGTCTATTCATGTAACTAGAGCTCATTTTCATGCTGTCCTAGATCAGTTCAAGAGTTTTTCTGCCTGCTGTGCCCCAGGCTTAGCCTCATAGGCTCCTGCTCTCTCCCACTCATCCATACCTAGTGCTCCAGTTGATGAAGCCCCTGATGGTTCCAAGGTTCCCCAATCTCCCCACACCCCTGACAATCATGGTACCCAGCCAGGAGTACCAGATGAACCCAAAGATGATCCCTCTGATGTGTATTCCAATATTCCAAAGGATAACCCCAAATCTTTTCCAGACCCAGAACCTATTCCCATTTACCATGATACTATCACCAATCTTGCTAGCATCATTCATGAATTAGCTTGCTCTTCCTATTGTACCTCTAAAACATTGCAGCATACTAAAGTACATGAACTGAACCAGTTTGACAGAACTGACTTCCAGAAGCTCCGCATTTTTCTGATGCAATGTGAATTAAACTTCCAGGATCATTCCAAAGCCTTTGCCAATGACTGAGCCAAGGTCACTTATGCTCAGTTCTACCTTAAGAGTATGGCATTGGAATGGTTTGAGCCTGACCTCCTCCTTACTGAAGACCCTAACTTCTGCTCCTTGTGAATGGACAATTATAAGGAGTTTGTTCAGAAACTGTCATATTCCAGACCTCCAACCCAACTCTGACCCCATCCTGACCTGGCTTACAATTGGTCTTCATATCTAGTAAGCTACTCTAGCCCTCTAACTCCCCTCCAGGCAACTCCAGCCTCCCATCACCATTCCAGTCTCCCCCAGCTATGCATATATGCTTCCTGCCCCTCAGCAGAATATGCTCTCCTGGGCTTCCACTCCCACTCCACCCCATTCTGCTTCTAGTTTATCTCTGCTCCAGTTAAGTACTACCCTAGTTCCCCTTTGTCATCTCCAGACCATCCTAGTATAACTCTATTACCATTCCTGTTCCTTGCTTCCCCCTGTTTCATCCTGTCACCCTTCAGTTTCAGTCTAACATGATTGGATATTGTCTTCCCTGACATCTCCATTTATTTCCTAGATATCTAGATATCTGCTTCACTTCTGAGTTTGCACTTGTCTCACTTCATTACACTCCTAGATAGTTCTGCCTTGCTGAGGTATAAGTACTGTAGTTTTGTATATTGTACCTCAGTATGAAGATCAACAAAAACAACAGAAATACCCTCTTGTTGTTGTCCTTACTCTGCTCAAGCCCTAGGGCTCACTCTGAATCTCCAGGTTACTCTGGAGTACCTCCAAGGCCAAGCAATATCCTTGAAGGAGTTGCAAGGTCTCACCTCCATAACTAGGCTTGACTCTCCTTGTCCTACCTGTCCCTCCTGTTGAGCATAGAGACAGCCTTCTTACCCACCTCTGACATCTATGTAAATCAGAATACCTTTTATAAATGTTTTGATGTACTCTGGGGGTACTCCAGATAACTCCAGAGTGGACAGGGCTTGGCTTCACCTTATGTGGTGCACTCTTATGCTAGTACCAAGTGCCCTGATTTACAGAGGGGTCAGAAACTATTGGAGGTCCAGGATTGGCCATAGGGCATTTTTCCAACAAGAGGCATGACATTAAGTCATGGAGTAAGCTGAGGGACTTTAGGGTAGGGTACAATTTCAAGTTGTGAGGCAGGAGGGGTCTGGGGGGGATTGTAACATTGTATTATGGTTGATATTCAAACTGAAGTACAAAATACCGAACTCCAGTACTTATACCTCAGGGAAACAGATTATCTAAGAAGGGAACAGAGATATGAAAGGAGTTGTCTCATAAGCAAAGCAGGTACCAATGCATCCTGGATACAAATGGAGATGTCAGAGGAGACAATGTCAAATAATGTCAAACTGAAACTAAGTGATGACAGGGAGAAGTACAGCACAAAGGAACAGGAACAGAAAGTGAGGTCAGAGGAACAACAGAGTTGTATCAGAATGGTATGGAGTTAGCATAGGTACAGTTGTAATCAATTGTTAGGTAGGAGAAGACAGAGGTAAAGGGAACTAGGAAACATGCAGCTTAAAGCATAGAAGCAACCAGAGTTGCATTGGAGACATAGCAGAGTTGACTCATTGGCATGAGATGTGACAGTATTTCCCTCTTAAGGCCTGAACCCCTGAAGGCTGTGAAACATGTGCTCTTGATGAATAAGTAAGTGGAGCAGGCATCAGGGTTTAGCTGGCCAGAAAACCATAAAAGCAAATACCACCCCAGAGACTTTCACACTAGTCTCCCTCATTATGTCTTCATTTGCTGACATTCACACCTGGTCTAATGAGTGCCTGGAGGAGCACATTGAAGATGAAGAGGAGCTTGGTGATGTAAAGTATGCCAAGCAGAAGTGGCAGGAAAAAGGGAGAAGAGAGGAGAAGGCTCAGAAGAAAGCAGAGGAGGCTTAGAAAGCAGTGGTGGTGGTCTGGAAATGGGTGAGTATTGGAAATGGGGTCAGAACCTAGCACTTAAACACTGGCTTAGGTGGAGGAACTTCACCAAGCCCAGAAGGTGGGGTTGAGTAACAGTAATGGCAAGAGAAGAGTGAAAGAGGGACCAGGGTACTGGAGGTGCAATGACTGGGAACTGGAGTGCCAGGTGGGCCCAGGCAAGTTGACATTATGCCTTGCCTTTATAGAGGCAAAGGTAAGATGTGACTGCCCTGGCCAGGAGAAGCCAGAGAGGAAGTGGAGATGGAAAGTGGGAGAGGAAGGGGTGCCTAATAGCAGGGCAGACTTAGAGGAGACAGAGAAGGGTCTTTGGCAGGTGGCTAAGGGCTGTCACCTAATAGGGGCATCAATAAGGGAGGTGGGCTGGAAGGTACAGCAAGAGGCCAAATGCAAGAACCAGCTACTCCAGCAGCTGGTTGATGCATTGGGAATGGCATGGGTGGAGGAGACCAGAGAAGCCAGGAGTTTGGAGAGCAAGAATGGGGAGGTGGATGAGGTGGCAGTGGAGCTGTTGGAACTTTGTATGGAGGTTGGTGAAATTTCCATGGTAGACAAGGAGATTGAAAAGGCAATCTTAAAATAGGTAGAGGGTCTTGTGATTAGATCACTAGATCCACTACAGTTGGTTAATCATAAGATGGCCCAGGTTTGTCCAGATAATGGAGATGAAACTCCTCAATGATCTCCAAAGCATGCCCTAATTCAGTGGCAAGGAGCCACAAGGTCTCCTTATCAGTATCCTTATAATCTAATCACTTAACCAAATATAGTAATTTGCAGTTCCTTCACCTATGATCTATCTTTGAGTCTAGGATTTTGAAAATCTCAAACTTTGGTTCACTGTCGATCTCAACTAGGGGTGGGGGTGGTTGCACATGATCTGGGATCACATTGGGGACAGAGGGTTCAAGTTAAGAAACATAAAAGACTGGATGAACAGACTTCATGTTCTTTGAGAGATGGAGTGTGAAGGATAGTGAGCCTGCCTGAGTGATAATGGAATAAGGACCTAAGTTCTTTTTGACAAGTTTCTTGGAAGGCTGTGTAGTTCTAAAGTACTTAGCCTTGACAAATACCTGGTCACCTACTTTAAAGTCTGATGCCGGAGATTGTCAGGCATCTGCAGGTCCTTGGTATCTAACTTGGGCAGCAGCTATTTCTTCATGAAGGAAGGCATGGAGAGAGTCAAGGTCTATGGTGTATTCTCAAGCTTGGATAGAGGTGTGATCATGTTCCAGGTACACAGAGATGTTCAAATGGTAGCCCTTGTTTGTGAAGAAAGGAGAAACACCTGTGGTAGCATTAGGGGCATTGTTATAAGTGAACTCCACAAGGGGCAGGAGTTTGGACCAGTTATCCTGCTGATAGTTGCAATAAATGCATAGATACTGCTCCAGGGTTTGGTTCATTCACTTGATTTGACCATTACCCTCCAGATGATATCCGGAGGTGAAGTGGAGACAGATATTGAGGGCTTGACCCAGAGAATGGAAGAAATGGGAAACAAACTTGGAACCTTGATTGAAGGTGATGTGGGAGGGAACTCCATGTTTGAAGAACACATGGAGTAAGAAGAGTTTAGCAAGCTCTGGGGAGGTCACCTTGTCATCTGTAGGAATAAAGACACACTGCTTTGATAAACAATCTACAACAATGAGGATGGCAGAGTGACCAGAGGAAGCCAGGAGCTGTTTGATAAAATCCATAGAGATGGAATTCCACAGTTTTTCTGGAATGGGGAGCTGCTTGAGAAAACTGTAGGGTTTGTGACAGGGTACCTTAGCATGGGCACAAGCTGTATATGAAGAAACATATTCCTTGATGAATGCTCAAATGCCAGGCCAGGTATACTCTTGGCAAATGAGCTCCAGTGTCTGATTCTGACTGAAGTGTCCAGATAAGGGGTGGTCATGCTTGTAGCGGAGGACCTGGAGTCAGAGGTCAGAAGCATTGGGAACATAGATGCAGTTGTCCAAATGCAAGAAACCTCCTGAGTCTCTAGATCAATGAAAGTCAGATGGGAGAATACTGGAATAGTGGATAGAGGTAATAGAGTCAGAAGGGAGTGCTGAGATGATGTCATAATGGAGGGTTTCAATGTCAAAGAGGGATGTGGACTGAAAGACCAGAGATGCTAGGGAGAAAGCCTGGAGGGATGTAGTGAGTTGTTCCTGTGTGAACATGGGCTGGAAGTTATGCAGATTGACAAGTGCATAGTTGCCATTCCCTGCACTGGAATAGACATCCCATTGTCTAGTTAGAGCATCAGGTTTAGTGCCTAAATGGCCAGGGCAAAAACAGATAATCAGATTAAACTGAGAGAGAAACTTCAACCACCAGGCTTGCCAGTGGGTCAGAAGTTTAGACATAGCAAAATATTCCAGATTCTTATGATCAGTGATGACATCCACCAGAGAACTGGAACCTTCAAGGTAATAACACCAGGTCTTGAACACAGTGAAAATAGCAAGAAGCTTCTTATCATAAATGTTATAGTTGAGTTCTGGCACAGTAAGTGTACATGAATAGAAAGCAACAGGGCAGACCTTGTCATCCAGGGACCGGAGTGAGAGGATTCCAGCAATTACATAGTCAGAGGTGTCAGTCTCAATGATGAAAGGAGCATCGGTGTCATATTCTGGACCTCTGACTCAAATTCCGACCCCATTCTGACCTGGCTTACAATTGGTCTTTGCACCTAGTAAGCTACTCCAGCCCTCTGACTCCCCTTCAGACAACTCCAGCCCTCTGTTACCATTCCAGTCTTCCCCAGCTATGCATGTACACTTTCTGCCCCTCAGCATTATATGCTTCCCTGAACTTCCACTCCCACTTCACCCATTCTGCTTCCAGTTTATCTCTGCTCCAGTTAAATACTACCCTAGTTCCCCTTTGTTATCTCTGGATCATCCCAATATAACTCCATTACCATTCCCAGTCAGTTACCATTACCATCATTGTTGCTATTCCTGTTCCATTCCTGTTCCTTGCTTTCCCCTGTTTCATCCTGTCACCCTTCAGTTTCAGTCTGACATGATTGGACAT
>JBBPKN010000189.1:0-59251 GCA_038089275.1 Pulveroboletus cf. rosaemariae | reverse complement strand
AAGTAAGTACTAACCTGCAGGATACTTGTAGTCACTAAGTATCCTAAGGTAACTAATGGTCCGATGTAACTATAAGCTTATATAAGCAGTAGATGGTAGGTAATCAACATATTCCAACAATATCAGGGGCCCTTATTCCTCCACATTGAAGATGAATGGATGTATTCACACTGCATGCCATGAATTCTGTTCATATCACTGGGAGAAAAAAACATCAACAATGCTAAATTGTAGATATTGACCCTGCTGTCATATAGTGAATGCTTATTATCAGAGAGGGTAAAAAAGTCACAATGATCACCTGAGTTAAGTTGCTCAAAGAGAAAACAGGAAATAAGGGTAAGAATGTGGGGGATTCTAAGTTTACAGCCAAGAGTTGAGACATTTCAAGCATGCTTCTGCTCTATTGATAGATTTATGCATATAAGTTAGAAATTATAGTAAATAATAAAAATAAGACTTCCAAATAGTGCATGCCAGCTGTACATGTGCCTGTATTGGTGTGAGGTCAGCATTGACTGCCTTTGACCCTCTCTCATCCTTCTTGTAGGGTACTTGTGTTACACTATTATTCATAGTATAAAATCCTTCAGCTTGAGAGGCTTTATCTAACTGCTGGTCTGTCATAGATATACCCATCAATAGGCTGATAACAGTCAATTGGATTTGGGATGGTGGTGGGAGTATAGAGATTGACTCAGGTATGGGCCAAACTCTTTAATTCATTGTAATGTGATTCAATACAAAGACCAGGACAAAATAAACTAATCTAATGAAATAATGGCACTAATGATGTGCCCATTAAGTATCCTGCATACAATAAAATCTCTTTATGCTGCCACAAGCTTGTCAATACACTGATTTGTAAGCAGCATCTGCCCCAGGGGCTTATTTTAATTCAATTATTTGTATGGCTTTTTTACAGCTTTGATGTGCTTTATGTTACACTAGGCCTGGGTAGGGACAGGCATAGATCTTGCTATGGGTAAAGTGGAAGAAGCAAACCAAAGGTAAGCTTCAAGACAAGTGGAAGGCAACAAATGAGGTGTTGTGCCTTAGTGATACCAGCTACACTCCCAGGGGTATGCTGAAATCCGATGCTGATGATTCTCTGGTTAAATGCCAGGATACAAGCAGTGGATTTCAAGTATGTAGGTACAAGGACAAGTGGAGATGCAAGGACTGTGAGGTGATCACAAGGTAGAAGTAGCATAAAGAAAAGGAAATAGGAAGTATGCTACTTTATAGTACAGTTATCAAGATTTAAGCAGAGATATTTAGAGTAATCATGCTGATGAATGATAAGTAATATATCCATGTGGAAATGAATGGAAAGAGATGGAATGATTATAAGTCAGCTGATTAAGAGATAGAAGGCCTGGGCAAAGGGCATAACAAGAGAGCAGTCTAGACAAGGCTAGAGTGTGAAAAGAGTGGAATCTATAGTGGAAAGTGAACAAGAAAGCACCTGAAGTGTGAGAAGAACAGAAGCTATGATGAGAGAAAGAATGAGAGAGAAAGGAAAAGAGGAAAACATAACATTACCCCCCTGCTAGGGGTGGAAAACTTGTGACACCTCAGAAGGTACCATAGGAGGGTCTGGGGGAGCCAGTGATGTTGGTCCAGCCAACCTCATCAATAATGTTGTCATGGAAGTTATTGTTGGTGTGATAAGAAGGAGGAGAGGGTGACAAAGCTGTGGGAGGGTGGTGGTAGGAACCCTGAGAGTGGTGGGATCTGTGTGAGCAGTGAGAGGAGTAGAATGAACTGCAGGAGGAGGTGCAGGAGGAACCATGAGAAGAGAAGGAGGAGAAGGAGAAGATGAGGGGCTCAGTAACATGGTGCTGAGCAGCACAACAAGCCTGGGTATGTCCAGGGTGCCAGCAGAGACAGTAGAGGCATTGGTAAGAGGGACAGTTGATGCAGATATGTCCCAGGCAGTGGCAGTGAAAGCACACTTTATGAAAGCGAGGATGAGAAGGGGGAAGTTGACTGTTACCATGAAGGCCAGTCCACCAGGCTTTGGCTTGTTCAAGAGTGGCAAGCTCATCATTGTCAAGGGGAGAGGAAGATGCAGAAGGGGTGGTAGGGATATAGCCCCTAGCAGTGGCTAGCTCATGCATGTACTGGTTTAAGTCAGTGAGGAATTCACCCATTTCCATCTGATAGATGAGGATTTCAATGTTGGATAGGAGCTCGTGATGAATAGATGTGATGAGTGCCTGCACAAGAGAGACTCAGGCATGAGGGATGTGGGTAAGGGCAGAGGCCAAAAGGGGAAGACAGAGGAGCTGCATGTAAATTTGATAGATAAGCCAAAGGGGCAAGAACATATTGAGATGGGACCCAATGGGGATGGCAAGGCATGAGTCCATGATGTAGGTCATGACCCAGTGGAAGTAGTCAGGAGAGGGGGCACCCTGGCAAAGGGCATGGGCAGAGAGTGGGAGATCAATGCTAAGAATTCCAGTGGATCTAGTATTGATGATGGGAGGAGGAATGGGGATAGGAGTGACAATGGCTGGGCCTATGGAGATAGTAGGGAGTGAGGCTACAAAGTCCTTAGAAGAAAGCTCAGATGTGAGCACAGAAAGGGGAGAAGAAAATTGAGTATCTGAGAGAGAAGATGGAGAGGAGATAAGGAAAGGTGTTACATTTCCTCTTTTCTTTCTTCTTTTTCTCTTTTCTCCCATCATAACTTCTGCTCTTTTCACATCTATGGTGCTTCCTTGTTCACTTCTACTATAATTTCTGCTCTTCTCACACTCTAGCCTTATCTAGACTGCTCTCTTGTTATGCCCTTTTCCTGGGCCTTCTGTCTCTTAATCAGCTGACTTATAATTGTTCCATCTCTTTCCATCCATTTTCACACAGATATCTTACTCATCATTCATCAGTATGATTACTCATTCTATCTCCACTTCAACCCTATTAACTGTACTATAAAGTAGCATACTTCATGTCCTTTCTTTTTTTATGCTACTTCTACCTTGTGACTACCTCACAGTTCTTGCATCTCCACTACTCCTTGTACCTACATACTTGGAATCTACTACTTGTGTCCTGGCACTTAACCAGAGGATCATCAGTGTCTAATCTTGGCACACTCCTGGAAGTGTAGCTGGTACTACTAAGGCACAACACTTCATTTGTTGCCTTCCACTCATCTTGAAGCTTACCTTTGGTTTGCTTCATCCTCTTTATCCTCAGCAAGGTCTATGCCTGTCCCTACCTGGGCCTAGCATAACAGAAGGCTTAACAGGAGCTCCCTTGGTGGGAAGCTGTGATGTGGACACTGGTGGGATGTTAAGAGGTGTGTTGCAAGAGCAAAAATCTTGGTCTACAGTAAAAGCCATTGCAGTTATTAGGAGCAGTGAGTGAATTTCTTGGTGGGGTGAGGAGGAGGAGCAGATAAGGGGAAATGATGAGGATGGAGGAGTTTATACTTATCCAAAGTGGACTGGAAATGTTTCAAGTTCTGTTCTGGTTCCCAGGAGTTGTCTTCTGCCAAATATCCTTTCCATTGGATCAGGAATTGGTAGTTATCTGGGGGACCTCAATGTTTTAATATCTGCTCTAATTCATATTCCTTCTCACCTTCTATAAGGTTTGGGGGTGGAGTGGGGAGGTTCTTTTCATGAATGTCATTTTTGTGATAGGGTGATAACAGTGACATGTGGAACACTAGGTGGATCTTCCATGTGAATGGAAGGTGGAGGCAATAAGTAATCAGGGAGAGGACTTTCATGATGGTAAAGGGTCCTTCCCATTTAGGGGAGAGTTTTGAATGAATGATAGCCCATTTCAAATTGTGAGCTTCTAACCACACTTTTTCTCCCTTAGCAAAAGGGGAAAAGGTGGAGTGGATGTGGGATGCCATGGTTTGGTGGGCTAAATCATGGGTGGCAAGGGCTTCATTGCAAGCAGCAAGGAGTACCTTAGTGTGGTCAGCAACAGCAGGCATCAGTGATTCATCTATGATAGAGGGAAGGGCATGGGATTTATATCCCATCATGAGATAGAATGGGGATTGCCCTGTGATGGAATGGGGGCAGCAGTTGTGGACAAATTTGGCATGGGTAATGGAATTAGCCCATCTGGTGGGGTTGGAGCTGCAGTAGATGCGGATGTATGTCTCAATCTCCTGGTTTACTCATTCAGTTTCACTGTCAGATTGAGAATGGTATGCAGTAGAGAGGAAGAGATTATACTCAAGGAGTTTTCCAAGCTCCTTAGCAAAGGCAGAGGCAAACTGAGGGCCTTGGTTGGAGATAATCTTGTCATAAAGACCATAGTGAAGGTAGACTTTGTGGAAAAAGAGGGTGGCAATACCCTCAGTGATAATGGATTTCTTAGTGGGGCAAAGAATTACCCCCTTCATAAGCCTATGATCAACCATGACCAGTAAGACATCAAAGTCAGAGGACAGAGGAAGATCAGTGATTAGATTGCAAAAGATCTGTTGGAAGGGGCAAGTGACAGTAGAGCAGATAGAAAAGAGAGCAGAAGTAGAAGGATGGGTGTTTGCCTTATTCTGTTGGTAAACAGGACATCCAGCAACATAGTTGTGGATGAAAGTGGTGAGGCCAGGCCACCAAAACTTGGTGGAAACAAGTTGGTGGGTTTTCAAATAACCAGGATGGCCAGCAGAGGGGTGGTCATGACATTGCTGAAGGATGGCATGATGAAAATTAATGAAGGAGGGAATAAAAACACAATTACAGTAAGTAAGTAACCTGTTGATTTCCTTCCAATCAGAGGTGCAGGAGCATAGGAATTTCTCATCTGCAGAAGCATCCTGTTTTTGCAGGATGGAGAGGTGGAGGGGGTTACCTTGTTAATGCTCCTTAATGTGAGTGGAGAGGTTAGCATCAATGAGATTAACAAAGAGTTCAGAGGGCAGAGGGGTAACTTTCTAATTATTCTGGAAAGTGTCAGAACAAAGATCAGGGTAATAAGAGAGAGCATCAGGCCTGGCAAGAAAGGTGCTGGCAATGTGGGAGAGTTGCAGGTCAAAGTCAGTGATGTTGAGGAGCCAATGAGCTTGGTGACAGTTAAGTTTCTGGGGGGATTTAAAATAGATCAGGTTTTTGTGGTCAGTGAAAACCTGGACAGGAGTGGAGGAGCCAAGGAGGTATTGCCTCCAGGCTTTCAGGGCACAAATGACCACAAGGAGTTCATGGTCATAAATGTCATAGTTCTGCTCAGCAGCAGAAAAGGTCTGGGAGAGATAAGAACAGGGGTGCCAATCTCCATTCTCATTGGTTTGGAGGAGAATACCACTGGATGCATATGCAGAAGCATCAGTGGCAATGGCAAAGGGGCAAGTGAGATCCAGCATCTGCAATACTGATTGGGAGAGAAAGATTGCCTTGAGAGAATCAAAGGCTTTCTGAGCAGTGGAAGACCAAGACCATGCTGTGGACTTCTTAGTGAGATCAAGAAGAGGACAAGCAATAGTGGAGTAGTTGGAAATGAATCACCTGTAGAAGTTAGCAAAGCCAAGAAAGGAACAAACATCCTTGACTGTGGAAGGAGTGGGCCACTGGAAAATACCAGCAAGTTTAACAGGGTCCATGGCAAGTTTACCAGGATGAACAATTATCCCAAGATATTCAACTTGGGGAACAGCAAAAGTGCATTTCTCCAGTTTGAGATGGAAATCAAGTTCCATTATCCATTGGAGAACACAGGAGGTGCAGTTCTGATGGGTATTAGCATCAGGGGAGAAGATAAGGAGGTCATCCATATAGATGATAAGCCATCCTTCAGTGATTATATCCCGGAATGAATTGTTCATGAAATGCTGGAAAGTAGTGGGTGAGTTATTCAATCCAAAGAACATTGTTATGTTTCCTCTTTTCTCTCTTCTTTTCCTCTTTTCTCTCATTATAGCTTCTGCTCTTCTCATACTGTTGGTGCTTTCTTGCTTGCTGTTATAAACATTTTGATGTACTCTGGGGGTACTCTGGATAACTACAGAGTGGATGGGGCTTGGCTTCACCTTATGTGGTGTGCCCTTATGCCAGTACTGAGTGCCCTGATTTACAGAGGGGTTGGAAACTATTGGAGGATCGGGATTGGCCAGAGGGCTCTTTCTCAACAAAAGGCATGACATCAAGCTGTGGAATAAGTTGAGGGACTTTAGGGTAGGGTATGATGTCAAGTCATGAGGCAGAAGGAATCTGGAGGGGAGCATAACATCATATTATGGTTGATATTCAAACTGGAGTCCAAGATACTGAACTCCAGTACTTATATACCTCAGGAAGACAGATTATTTAAGAAGGGAACAGAGGTATGAAAGGAGTTGTCTTATAAGTGAAGCAGGTGCCAATGCATCCTGGATACAAATGGAGATGTCAGAGGAGACAACATTGAATAATGTCAAACTGAAACTAAGTAACAACAGGAAGAAACATGGCACAAAGGAACAGAAACAGAAAGTGAGGTCAGAGAAACAACAGAGTTGTATTGAAATGGTATGGAGTTAGTATAGGTAAAGTTGTAATCAATCATTAGGTAGGAGAAGATGGAGGTAAGGGGAACTAGGAAACACACAGCTTAAAGCATAGAAGCAACTGGAGTTGCATTGGAACATAGCGGAGTTGACCTGTTGGCATGGGATGTGACAGTATTCCCCTCTTAAGGCCTGAACCCCTGAAGGCTGTAAAGCATGTGCTCTTGATGAATAAGTGAGCAGAGTGGGCATCAGGGTTTAGCTGGCCAGAAAACCATAAAAGCAAATACCACCCCAGAGACCTCCACACTGGTATCCCTCATCATGTTTTCATTCACCAACATTCACACCTGGTCTGATGAGCACCTGGAGGAGCACATTGAAGACGAAGAGGAGCTTGGTAATGTGAAGTATGCTGAGTGGAAGTGGTGGGAAAAAGTGAGGAGAGAGGAGGAGGCTCAGAAGAAAGTGGAGGAGGCTCAGAAAGCAGTGGTGGCGGTCTGGAAATGTATGAGTATTGGAAGTGGGGTCAGGACCTAGCACTCTAACATGGGCTTAGGTGAAGAAACTTCACCAAGCCCAGAAAATAGGGTCCAGTAGCAGCAATGGCAAGAGGAGAGCAGAAGAGGGACTGGGGTGCCTGAGGTGCAACAACCAGAAACTGGAGTGCCAGGTGGGCCTGGGCAAGTCAACATCATGCCTTGCCTGTATAGAGGCAAAGGTGAGGTACATACACCCCAGCCAGGAGAAGCCGGAGAGAAAGCAGAGGCAGAAGATGGGAGAAGAAGGGGTGCCTGATAGCAGGGCAGACTCTGAGGAGACAGAGGAGGGTCTTCTGCAAGTGGCTGAGGGCTGTTACCTAATGGGGGCATCAATAAGGGAGGTGGGCCAGAAGGTATGGTGAGAGGCCAAACACAAGAACCAGCTGCTGGAGCAGCTTGTTGATGCATTGGGGATCACATGGGTGGAGGAGACTGGAGAAGCTGGGAGTTCAGGGAGCGAGGATAGGGAGAAGGATGAGGTGGCAGCAGAGCTGTCAGAACTTTGTGCAGAGGTTGGCGAAATTTCAGTGGTAGACAAGAAGATGGAAAAGATGGTCTTAGAATAGGTAGAGGGTCCACTAGATTCACTATATTTGGTTAATCATAAGATGGCCCGGGTTTGTCCAGGTAACAGAGATGAAACTCCTCAACGATCTCTGAAGCATGCCCTAATTCAGTAGCCAGGAGCCACAAGGTCTCCTCATCAGTATCCTTATAACATAACCACTTAACCAAATATAGTAATTTGCAGTTCCTTTGCCTATGATCTATCTTTGAGTCTAGGATTTCGGAAATCTCAAACTCTGGTTCACTGTTGATCTTGACTGGGGGTGGAGGTGATTGCATGTGATCTGGGATCACATTGGGGACAGAGGGTTCAAGTTAAGAAACATGAAAGACCAGATGAATGGACTTCATGTTCTCCGGAAGATGGAGTGTGAAGGACAGCAAGTCCACCTGAGCAATAATGGAATAAGGACCTAAGTTCTTTTTGGTGAGTTTCTTGGAAGGCTGCGTAGTCCTAAAGTACTTGGCCTTGATGAATACCTGGTCACCTACTTTAAAGTCCGGTGACAGAGATTGTTGGGCATCTGTGGGTCCTTGATATCTGACTTGGGCAGCAGCTACTTCTTCACGAAGAAAGGTATGGAGAGAGTTGAGGTCTATGGCATATTCTCGAGCTCGGGTGGAGGTAAGATTGTGTTCTGGATACATGGAGATGTTTGGATGATAGCCCTTGTTGGTGAAGAAAGGGGAAACACCTGTGGTAGCATTAGGGGCATTGTTATAAGTGAACTCCACAAGGGGCAGGAGGTTGGACCAGTTGTCCTGCTGATAGTTGCAATAAACACATAGATACTGCTCCAGGGTTTGGTTTATTCACTCAGTTTGACTGTTACCCTCTGGATAATACCTGGAGGTAAAGTGGAGATGGATATTGAGGGCTTGACCCAGAGAATGGAAGAAATGGGAAACAAACTCAGAACCTCGATCAGAGATGATGTGGGAGGGAACTCCATGTTTGGAAAACACATGGAGTAAGAAGAGTTTTGCAAGCTCTGGGGAGGTCACCTTGTCATCTGTAGGAATGAAGATACACTGCTTCAATAGATGATCTACCACAACAAGGATGGCAGAGTGACCAGAGGAAGCCGGGAGCTATTTGATGAAATCCATAAAGATGGAATTCCATGGCTTTTCTGGAATGGGGAGCTGCTTGAGGAAACTGTAGGGTTTGTGATGGAGTACCTTAGCATGGGCACAAGCTGTACATGAAGAAACATATTCCTTGACAAATGCTCGAATGCCAGGCCAGATATACTCTTGGTGAATGAGCTCCAGTGTCCAATTCTGACTGAAGTGTCCAGATAAGGGGTGGTTGTGCTTGTAGCAGAGGACCCAGAGGCGGAGGTTGGAAGCATTGGGGACATAGATGTGATTGTTCACACACAAGAAATCTCCTGGGTCTCTAGACCAATGAGAGTCAGATGGAAGGGTACTGGAACAGTGGATAGAGGCAGTTGGGTCAGAAGGGAGTGTCAAGATAATATCATGATGAAGAATTTCGATGTCAAAGAGGGATATGGACCGGAAAACCAGAGATGCTAGGATAGAAGCCTGGAGAGATGCAGCTAGTTGTTCCTGTATGAACATGGACCAGAAGTTATGTGGATTGATGAGGGCATAGTCCCATTCCCCACACTGGGATAGACATCCCATCATCTAGTTAGAGTGTCAGGTTTAGTGTCTAAATGGCCAGGGTGAAAATGGATGATCAGATTAAACTGGGAGAGAAACTCTAATCACTGGGCTTGCCGGCAGGTCAGAAGTTTAGACATAGCAAAATATTCCAGGTTCTTATAATCAGTGACAACATCCACTGGAGAACCAGAACCTTCGAGGTAATGATGCCAGGTCTTGAACGCAGTGAAAATAGCAAGGAGCTCCTTATCATGGGTGTTATAGTTGAGTTCTGGCATAGTGAGCATATGGGAAAAGAAAGTGACAGGGCAGACCTTGTTGTCTGGGGACCAAAGTGAGAGAATTCCAGCTATGGCATAGTCAAAGGCATCAGTTTCAATGATGAGAGGAGCATTGGGGACCCAATGGGTCAACATAGGAGCAGAAGTAAAAGCCTCCTTGAGGCACTGGAAAGCAGCATGACAAGAAGCATTGAAATCCCAACAAACAGATTTGTAGGTAAGGTGAGTCAGGGAAACAATGATGTCAGAGTAACCCCAGATGAAGTGGCAGTAGAAGTTAGCAAAACCAAGGAAGGACTGGATATCCCTAATCTTGTGAGGCTCAGGCCAATCCAGGATGAATTGAACCTTGTCAGGGAACATCGTGAGCCCAGAAGGAGAGAGTAGATACCCAAGATACTCAGTGGAATTGGTATGGAATTCGCATTTCTCGGGTTTAGCAAAGAAGCCATGTTTCCGGAGGTGGTGGAGGACTTTGGGAACATGCTTAGTATGTGATGTCTGATCAGTGGAGAAAATTAGGATATCATCCAAATAAACGATTACCAAAACATCAAGAAGATCAGCAAAGATAGAATTGATGAACTGCTGAAAAGCTGCAGGAGCATTGGTGAGCCCAAATGGCATGACAAGCCACTCATAGGAGCCATAGCATGTATGGAAAGAGGTTTTCCATTCATTGCCCTCAGCAATATAAACTAAATGGTAAGTGTGCCTAAGGTTGAGTTTGGTATAGACAGTTGCATGGCTTGGAGCATCAAGGAGATCGGAGATGCATGGAAGGGGGTAGCAGTCTTTCTTTGTGATCTTGTTGAGGCCTTGGAAATCTACACACAACTGGAGGGATCCATCCTTCTTCCAGACAAAGAGGACAGGAGCAGCATGAGTGAATATGAAGAGTTGGATAAAACTGGTAGCAAGATGTTCATCCAGGAAAGTCCTGAGTGCTTTAAGCTTGGAGGGTGATAGAAAATAGGTGGTGCTGACAGGTGGTGAGGTACCTTCTTCCAGCTTGATCTTTAGGTCAAATTTGCAATAAGGGGCAAGAGTAGATGCCTTGCTTTTGCTAAATACATTGGCAAAGTTGTGGTATTCCTGGGGAATGTCAGAAAGGTTGGCTGGAGGAGAAGCAATGAAAGCAGAATGGAGATGACTTTCTGGGGGTCAAAGCTGCAGATAGAATGGGACTGAGCCATCAAGGCTACAGGTACATGTGAAGGCTGAGGAGTTAAGTAGCTTGATCAACAGAGGTTTGGGGTCATGGAAACATAGTAAATCGGGTTTGGAGTCAGCTTGGGTCAGAGAAACTGGAGGCTGTGGAGGTAAGCTCAGGGGTATTGGCATGTTTGGTTCAGATAATTGGAACAAGATATGACTTGATACCCAGTCAATCAATGAATTGTAGTGGGCAAGCCAGTTGTGTCCTAGAACAAGAGAACTAGATCCATCCAACAGAGTGACATAGAACATCATCGGAGTGATATCACCAGTGTTAAAACAAACAGAAAGATCAATGGCATTCATAATCATAGAATTGGAAGAGCCATCAAATAGTTGGAGCTGCAATGGAGGAATGGAATAAGTTAGAAGATTGTAAATACTGATTAACTTGGTGTCTACAAAGCAGTCTGAAGAACCAGAGTCAATCAGAGTGGAAAATGGAGGAATTTCATGTGAAACAAGGATAATGAGAGGCATAAGTGAAGCATTATCTAACAGAACAGATGCATTAAGTTTAACCTCCAGTAAAGCATGGAAAGAATTAATGCAACCTCCAGCCTGTGCAGAGTCTCGAAGGCTGCAGACTATTTTTTCACCTCTGAGACAGAGGCCTCTGGTTTGATTTTCAGAGTGGAGGTTTTGGCCATGTGAGCTTTGGCCACCTTGGAGGAAGACTTGAGGCAGTTCTTTGCTATATGCCCTGCGATTCCACAGAACAAACAGAGGTGATTTTCCAGTCAATGCTTGCATTCTTTGGTAGTAAGCTTACTGTCCTTATCAAGCTTGGATGATAAGTCCTATTTCTGGGGAATGGATGACTTGAAGGAGCCAGGGTAATTAGCTGACTTGTTTCTTGATTCATTAGGGCTGGAGGTCAAAGTGGAGGATATGGCAGGTTTATTGGAGGACTTGAATGGGTAAGACAACTTTCCTTGTTGGCTGAGTTCAGATTTGCGCTCCCAGTAGTGAGTGTCAATGGTCTGTGCCAGCTGGTGCAGCTCAATGAGTGTCAGTGGCTTGCCAACATGGAAAAGGTTATTTTTGATGTAGTCTGGCAGATCATTATAGAAATAGTGGCAAAGGGCACCTTCTCCATAGCCCTGGACTTGGGATGCAATTCTGTTAAACTCAACTACATATTTGTTAATTCATTGACCATCCTTCATAGTCAACTGGTCTAGCTGGTGCTCTGCATCTCTGACTGGATTATGGGGTCCAAAGTTGGTCCAGAGTTCCTAAATGAACTCCTTATAATTGTCCATTCACAAGGGGTGGAAGTCAGGGTCTTCAGTAAGGAGGAGGTCAGGCTCAAACCATTCCAATGCCATGCCCTTAAGGTAGGACTGAGCATAAGTGACCTTGGCTCGGTCATTGGCAAAGGCTTTGGAATGATCCTGGAAATTTAATTTGCACTGCACTAGAAAAATGCGGAGCTTCCAGGGATTAGTTCTGTCAAACTGGTCTGGTTCCCATACTTTGGTTCACTGTGATGTTTCAGGGATATGACGAAAAGAGCAAGCTAATCCATGGATGGCACTAGCAAGATCAGTGATAGTGTCATGGTGAATAGGAATAGGTTCCGAGTCTGGAAAAGGTTCAGGGTCATCCTCTGGAATATTGGAATACCCATTGGAGGGGTCATCTCCAGGTTCATCTGGTACTCCTGGCTGGGCGCCATGATTGTCAGGGGTGTGGGGAGGTTGAGGAACCTTGAAATTATCAGGGACTTTATCAACTTGAGTGCTGGGTATGGATGAGTGGGAGGGAGCAGGAGCCTGTGAGGCCAAGCCTGGTGCATGGTGAGCAGAGAAGCTCTTAAACTGATCTAGGACAGTGCGGGAGTGAGCTCTGGTTACATGGATAGACATGATAGCAGTACCAGCACAAGCAGGAGTTTGAATATACTATTATAAACATTTCAATGTACTCCAGAGTGGACAGGGCTTGGCTTCACCTTATGTGGTGTGCCCTTATGCCAGTACTAAGTGCCCTGATTTATGGAGGGGTTGGAAACTATCAGAGGATCAGGATCAGCTAGAGGGCTCTTTCCCAACAAGAGGCATGACATTAAGCTGTGGAATAAGTTAAGGGACTTTAGGGTAGGGTATGACATCAAGTTGTGAGGCAGAAGGGGTCTGGGGGGGAGCATAATGTTGTATTATGGTTAATATTCAAACTGGAGTCCAAGATACCAAACTCCAGTACTTATATACCTCAGAGAGACAGATTATCTAAGGAGGGAATGAAGATATGAAAGGAGTTGTCTCATAAGTGAAGCAGGTGCCAATGCATCCTGGATACAAATGGAGATGTCAGAGGAGACAACATTGAATAATGTCAAACTGAAACTAAGTGACAACAGAGAGAAACATGGCACAAAGAAACAGGAACAGAAAGTGAGGTTGGAGGAACAATGGAGTTGTATTGGAATGGTATGGAGTTAGTATAGGTAAAGTTGTAATCAATCATTAGATAGGAGAAGATGGAGGTAAGGGGAACTAGAAAACATGCAGCTTAAAGTGTAGAAGCAACCAGAGTTGCATCGGAACATAGTGGAGTTTCCACTATAGTTTCTGATCTTCTTACACTCTAGCCTTGTCTAGACTGCTCTCTTGTTATGCCCTTTGCCCAGGCCTTCTATTTCTTAATCAGCTGACTTATAATCATTCCATTTCTTTCCATCCATTTCCACATGGATATCTTACTCATCATTTATCAGCATGATTACTCATTCCATCTTCACTTCAACTCTATTAACTGTATTATAAAGTAGCATACTTCCTGTCCTCTTTTTCCTCATGCTACTTTTACCTTGCAACCATCTCACAGTCTTCACATCTCCACTTGTCCCTGTACCTACATACTTGGAATTCATTACTTGTGTCCTGGCACTTAACCAGAGAATCATTAGCATCTGATCTCAGCATACCCCTGGGAGTGTAGCTGGTACCACTAAGGCACAACACTTCATTTGTTGCCTTTCACTTGTCTTGAAGCTTACCTTTGGTCTGCTTTATTCACTTTATCCACAGCAAGATCTACACTTGTTCCTACCCAGGCCTAGCATAACAAAAGAAGTAGTGTGTTCTACTTGTGGCTATCATTGCTATAGTCCACTCCCACCATTTTGCCCAAACAACCTTCACTGTTTGACTCTCTCTGGGGTAAGCCTTGCACCTCTACCTCAGACCCTCTCGAATCCACTTCAGAACCCAAGAACCCCTCTCCTCCAGATCACCCTTCTACACCAGAAGATGCACTCACAGACATCCTTGTCCCCTCTCAAGAAGAAGTATGAGAAGACTGTGATCTTGCTCATGAACTCTCCTCTTTCTTGCAAATTCCCTGAGCCCAGACTCCACCATCTCCTACTCCTGTTTGATGCTGACCTGCATTTACCCTTCTCTAACCCTCTCCTCCTATTATTATGTCAGACTCCTCCACCTCTACCACTAAGCTGACTGAACTTTGTCTTAGTGCCCCTAAGTACTTCGATGGCAATAGATCCAAGGCTGAGAACTGGCTGGATACAGTCCAGTTCTACCTTTTTGTCAATAGCATGGTCTATGACTCCAATGAGAAGAAGATTGCATTTGCTCTTTCATTTATGACCAAAGGGCCAGCACTGTCATGGGCTGCAATGTACCAGAAGAAATGTATCTCTGGAATGACCATTACCATGGGAAAGTTTTCCCATTTCACCTTCACATTTCTGAAAGTTTTCCAACAACAGGACATGGTTAACACTGTCATTCACTGGCTGGCTAACACACAGATGAAGCAAGGGAAGAAAGGTGAATGAATGCCTTCTCTTGCTGAGTACACTGCCAAATTCCAGAACTGAGTTGTCACTGCTAAAATAACTGACAACAATGTTCTTATCAGTTACTTTGAAACAGGACTCATGTCCTACCTCTCTTGTTGCATCCATAACCTGGATACGATTCCCTCTACTATTGCTGAGTGGTATACTAAAGCCACTCACTTTCAAGGAACTATGAAGTGTGCCTGCTCTATAGAACAATGGCAAAAGAATCCTCATGTATTCACCTGGACTCCCATGCCCCTGTCATATCCCAGACCTCTGACCTGAACTCTGACCCCATCCCGACCTGGCTTGCAATTGGTCTTCACACCTATCTTCCCCAGCTATGTGTGTGTACTCCTGCCCCTCAGCATTAAATGCTCCCCCGGACTTCTGCGCCCACTCTGCCCATCCTGCTTCCAGTCTATCTCTGCTCCAGTTAAGTATTATCCTAGTTCCCCTTCATCATCTCTGGACCTTCCCACTATAACTCCATTACCATTCCTGGTCAGCCACCATTACCATCATTGTTACTATTCCTGTTCCATTCCTGTTCCTAGCTCTCCCCTGTTTCATCCTGTCATCTTTCAGTTTCAGTCTGACATGATTGGACATTGTCTCTCAACATCTCCATTTGTTTCCTAGATACCTAGACATCTGCTTTGCTTCTGAGCCTGCACCTGTCTCATTTCATTACACTTCTAGATAGTTCTGCTTCTCTGAGGTATAAGTACTGTAGTTCTGTATCTTGTATCTCAGTACGAATATCAACAAAAACACCAGAACCCTCTTGTTGTCATCCTCACACTGCACAAGCCCTTGGGCTCACTCCGACCCTCTGGATTACTCCAGAATACCTCTGAGACTACGCGATATCCTCAAAGGAGTTGTAAAGCCTCACCCCCATGACTGGCCTTGTTACCCACCCCGACACCTACGTAAATTGGGACAATGGAGAAGTGCAAGGGCATACCCCATAAGGTGAAGCTGAGTCCCATTGACCATTGAAATCCTTCCCAGATATCCCCAGAATTCCCCAGAGCACCTGGAGTTCTGATCTACCTCCAGCATCAAGGTTTTCAATTACAAGAGGAACTGGTTAAAAGTATACTTGTCTCAATATAGGTTTTAACAGTCTCTTTGAGAAGAATGGAAAGTTTTAACAGCCCCCCTCTACCATATCCAAGCCAAAGAAAGATCTGAATGCTATGGATGTCAATGCCATAAAGAAAGGTTACCTGACTAAAGCAGGAAGAGCCTTCTGCATCAAGAATTGACTTTGTTTAGATGCCAGAAACCTGGTCATATTAACATGGCTTGCCCCAATTTTCCTGCCTCTTCCCCTTCTTCCACCACCACCAAGGACATCCCTCACATCAAGATGGTTTCTGCTAAAGAACTGATGACAAAGATAAAGGAGGTTAGTGATGATGAATCTGATGATGGGGTGGCAAGAGTAGTAGTGAAGAAAGAATAGAAGAAGAAGATGGAAAAACAGGGTTTTTAAAATGGAGTACCTTCTCTATGCAAGGTACTCCCTTCTTCTCTTGTGCATCTGTACTTGTATCTGCTTCAAAGAAGTCAATGAAGATTGCAATTCAAGTGTCCCCTTCCACTCATGCCAAGAAAGTCATAGCTACTTGTGCTCTTATTGATAGCAGAGCACAAATCAATTGTATCAACTGGGACTTTGTCAAGAAGAACCAGTTTCCCACTAAGAAACTCAATGAACTGATTGTCATTCAGAATGTTGACCACTCTGAAAACAAGAAGGGCAAGATTACTTGAACTTGTGACCTCCTTTTTTGCTTCGAATGATCTGTTTTCCTGGTTTTCTGTTATATCATTGCATGTGGGAAGAAGAACATCATCCTAGGACACCCATGGCTTCAGGCCACAAACCCCACTATTGACTGGATGGCAAACACACTCACCATTCCAGATCCTCCTTCTGATGATGTCACATATCACATCAACACCATCCACAAACCTTGATTTGATGGACTTCTTGAAGATATTATCATCTCACATAATGAACTCCTGGTCCGCTATCTGGACTATGTCACCCCAAAGCAGTTAATCAATGACTTACTCTATGACCACCTGTTACAGTGTCAATCTTCAGACAACCAGTCCTAATCCTAATTAGAACTGCCTTGATGAGGTGCATTAATCTTGTTGTTAGATTCAGATTGAATAGAGTAAAGAATGGTGTATGGACTCAAGCTAGCAAGGCTTGAGGAGCCATTACCACAAGTCAAGGGAGAAGAGGACTATATTGAGAGGGGTACTGTTTCAGTATAGGAATAACAAGAATAACAAGTGATTAAGGCTGGGGAGCCTTAATCAAGGAACTACCTACTATATATACTATAGCCAGAGGCACACAGACCACCTAGTCTCTCCAGCACATTACCATAAATAGAAGTAGGGCATAGGGTGAGGGTAAAGGATTATGACCAATGGGCCATGTGGATAAGGGGTGTAGAATGGAGAGGCTATGTAGAATGAAAGGTAAGGGTCTAGGGTAAGCAGAAATTAAACCATACTCTCAGCCATAAGGCCAAGGAGATTCCATCTAGAGATCTGCCACAGATCAGATCTGACCCTTATCTAGATCTAGATCCAGATTCATCAGAGATCTAATCAGGAGATGCTGCTATCATCTGAGATACTAGATTTAACCATAAGCTGTGCCCAAATCCAAGGGAAATACTCTGAAACAACAACATAACCATATCCTAGGGTTTATCCTTGTTTGGCAATAAAGTCTCACGGTCATGTTGCTTGTCATGTGACTCTTGTGCATCCAAATGTTACATTCATAACACCACCACTCCAGCAGAATCTTAGATTACTGCTCCTCCTATTTCCCTGAGATCACTGTCACTCAGCTTACCACATTTACCAAGCTTGCCATTGAGGCTGAAAAGGCCAAATCCAAGACAACCCTTCCCCCTGAATACTCTTGGTTCTTGTTGGTATTTTCTGACACTCTAAAACCCTAGATTGTCTTCTGCCCTCTTGCCCCTATGATCATGAGATCAATCTGAAGGACACATTTGTCCCAAAGATAGATAAGGTTTATCCCTTATCCTTCCCCAAGTGACAGGCCATGGAAGCATTCCTCAAAAAGAACCTTTGGGCTGGGAAGATCCATTCCTTAAAATTTCCTCAAGCTTTGTCCTTCTTCTTCATCAAGAAAAAGGATGGCAAACTCTGCCCCTGTCAGGATTACAGGTACCTCAATGAACACACCATTCATGATGCCTATCCACTCCCACTTATCTCTGACCTCATTGACAAGCTCTGAGATGCTCAGCTTTTCACTAAGTTTGACATCCATTGGGGCTATAACAACATCTGTATTTGTGATGGGCATCAATGGAAAGCCACCTTCATCACACATAAGGGGCTCTTTGAACCCATGGTGATGTTCTTCAGTTTGAACAACTCACCTGCTACTTTCCAGCACTTCATGAATGATTTGTTCTGGAATATGATTGTTGAAGGATGGCTCATCATCTACATGGATGACCTTCTCATTTCCTCCCCTGATGCTAATACCCATCAGGAATGCACTGCCCATGTCCTTCAATGGATGACAGAACTTGACCTCCACCTCAAACTGGAGAAATGCACTTTTGCTGTTCCCCAAGTTGAATATCTTGGGATGATTGTTCATCCTGGCAAACTTGCCATGGACCCCATCAAACTTGCTGGTATTTCCCAGTGGCCCACTCCTTCCAAAGTCAAGGACATCCATTCCTTCCTTGGCTTTGCTAACTTCTACAGGCAATTTATCCCCAACTACTCCACTATTGCCCATCCTCTCCTCAATTTCACCAAGAAATCTATGGCATGGTCTTGGTCTTCTGCTGCCCAGAAAGCCTTTGATTCCCTCAAGGCTATCTTCCTCTCCTAACTGGTATTGCAGATGCTGGATCTCACTCATCCATTCACCATTGCCACCAATGCTTCTGCTTATGCATCTGGTGGTATCCTTCTTCAAACCAACAACAATGGGGACTGGCACCCCTGTTCTTATCTTTCCCAGACATTTTCCACTGCCAAATGGAACTATGATATCTATGATTGCGAATTCATTGCAGTCATTCATGCTCTAAAAGCCTGGAGGCAATACCTCCTTGGCTCTTCCTCTTCTGTCCAAGTTTTTACTGATCACAAAAACCTGACCTATTTTAAATCCCCTCAGAAGCTTAACTGCTGACAAGCTCAATAACTTCTTGACATTACCAATTTTGACCTGCAACTCTCCCATGTTGCCAGTACCTCGCTTGCTGGGCCTGACACCCTTTCCTGCCACCCTGATCTTTGTCCTGACACTTTTTAGGATAACCAGGAAGTTACTCTACTCCTGCCTGAACTTTTCATTAACCTTATTGATGCTAAACTCTCTGCCCATATTAAGATGCATCAACAAGGTGACTCCCTTTGCCTCTCCATCCTACAAAAACAGAATGCCTTCACAGATAAGACATTCCTGTGCTCCTGCACCTCTGATTGGAAGGAAATCAACAGTTTGCTCACCTACTGCAACCATGTCTTCATTCCTTCCTCTATTAACCTCTGTCATGCCATTCTTCAATGATGTCACAATTACCCCTCTGCCGGCCACCCCAGTTATCTCAAAACCTGACAACTTGTCTCTGCCGAGTTCTGGTGGCCTGGTCTCATCTCCTTTGTCCATAACTACATTGCTGGTTGCCCCATTTGCCAACAAAATAAGGCAAATACTCACCCTTCTCACCCTGCTCTGTCTTCCATTTGCTCCACCACCACTTACCCCTTCCAACAGATCTCTTGTAATCTTATCACCAATCACCCTCCTTCCTCTGACTTTGATGCCTTGCTGGTCATGGTTGACCATGGGCTTATGAAGGGGGTAATTCTTTGCCCTACCAAGAAATCTGTTACTGCCAAGGGCATCACTACCCTCTTCTTCCACAAAGTTTACCTCTGATATGGTCTTTATGACAAGATCATCTCCAATTGAGGCCCTCAGTTTGTCTCAGCCTTTGCTAAGGAGCTTGGGAAACTCCTTGAGTACAATCTCTCCCTCTCTACTATATACCATCCTCAATCTGACAGTGAAACTGAATGAGTTAACCAGGAGATTGAAACATACATCTGCATCTACTGTGGCTCCAACTCCACTGGATGGGCTGACTCCATCATCCATGCCAAATTTGTCCATAATTGCTGCCCCCACTCTGTTACAGGGCAATCCCCATTCTATCTCATGATGGGATATGAACTCCATGCCCTTCCTTCTATTATTGATGAATTGCTGATGCCTGCTATTGCTAACCACACTAAGGCACTCCTTGCCACTCATGATGAAGCACTTGCCTCCCATGATCTAGCTTGCCAAACCATGACATCACATATCCACTCCACCTTTTTCCCATTTACCAAGGGAGATAAGGTGTGGTTAGAAGCCTGCAATTTGAAACAGGCTATCATTCACCCAAAACTCTCTCCCAAATGGGAAGGACCCTTTACCATCACAGAAGTCCTTTCCCCAATCATCTATCACCTCCACCTTCCATCCACATGGAAGATACATCCTGTTTTCCATGTGTCACTGTTATTGCCCTATTGTGAAAATGATGTTCATGGAAAGAACTTCCCTGCTCCTTCCCCAGACCTTATAGAAAGTGAGGAGGAATATGAATTGGAGTGGATATTAAAATATCAAGGTCCCCTGGATAACCATCAGTTCCTGATCCAATGGAAAGGATACTCAGCAGAAAATGACTCCTGGGAACTGGAATGGAACTTGAAACATTCCCAGTCTACTCTGGATGAGTATAAACTCCTCCACCCTCACCATTTTCCCCCATCCACTCCTCTTCCTCCTTATCTCACCAAGAAAACCAACTGCCATTCAAAGTAACAATGACCTTTACTGTCAACCAAGGGTTTTGCTCTTGCAACACCCCCCTTGACACTCCACCTCAGTTCATGTCCCAACTTCCCACTACCAAAGTTCCTGATAAGCTCTTGCTCATATCATCCCCCTTTTCTATTACTGATATATTTTCTTCTCCTTTTTCTGCACTTGCTTCAGAGCTTCCTTCTGAGGATTTTGTAGCCTTACCCCCTGCTATTTCCATTGATCCAGCCATCATCACTCCTATCCCCATTCCTCCTCCTGTCATCAATACTAGATTCACTGGTATTCTTAGTGTTGACCTCCCACTTTCTGCCCACACTCTTTGTCAGGGTGCCCCATCCCCTGACTACTTCCACTGGGTCATGACATATATCATGGACTCATGCCTTGCCATCCCCATCAGCTCACACCTCAACATGTTCTCATCTCTTTGGCTCATTTATCAAATTTATATGCAGCTTCTCCATCTTTCCCTTTTGGCCTTCACCCTTGCCCATATTCCTTATGCCCATGCCTCTCTTGCACAGGCTCTCATTACTTCTATTCATTGCAAGCTCCTGTCTAATATTGAAATCCTCACCTATCAGATGAGCATGGGTGAATTCCTCACAGATTTGGACTGATATATGTGTGAGTTAGCTGCAGCCAGGGGCTATACCCCTACCACTCCTTCTGTATCCTCCTCTCCCCTTGATGATGATGAGCTTGCTGCTCTTGAATGAGCCGAAGCCTGGTGGACCAGCCTTTATGGTGATGGTCACCTCCCTTCCTCTCATCCTTGCTTTCACAAGGCCTGTTTCCACTGCTGCTATCTGGGCCACATTTGCATCAACTGCCTGTCCTCTCAATGCCCCTACTGTCTCTGCTGGCACCCTGGACATACTCAGGCTTGCTGCCCAGCTCAGTGCCATGTCACTGACCCCCTTGTCTCCTCCTCTGCCTCCTTTTCCTCTTGCAGTTCCTCCCACACTTCCTCTCAAGGATTCTCTCATTCTTCCTGCCACTCTTGTGGCTTCTGCTGCTCTCAGGGCTCCTACCACCACCCTTCCATGGCTCTATCACCCCCTCCACCTTCTTATCACACTAACAATGACTTCTGCAATGATGTCATTGATGAGGTTGGCTGGGTCAACATCACTGGCTCCCCCAGACCCTCCTATGATGCCTTTTGAGGTGTCACAAGTCTTTCACCCCTAGCAGGGGGGTAATGTTATGTTTCCTCTTTTCTCTCTTCTTTTCCTTTTTTCTCTTATCATAGCTTCTGCTCTTCTCACACTGTTGGTGCTTCCTTGCTCACTTTCCACTATAGTTTCCAATCTTCTCATGCTCTAGTCTTGTCTAGACCACTCTCTTGTTATGCCCTTTGCCTGGGCCTTCTATCTCTTAATCAGCTGACTTATAATTGTTCCATCTCTTTCCATCCATTTCCACATGGATATCTTACTCATCATTCATCAGCATGATTACTCATTCCATCTCTGCTTCAACTCTATTAACTGTATTATAAAGTAGCATACTTCCTGTCCTCTCTTTCCTCATGCTACTTTTACCTTGCAACCACCTCACAGTCTTTGCATCTCCACTTGTCCCTGTACCTACATACTTGGAATCCATTACTTGTGTCCTGGCACTTAACCAGAGGATCATCAGCATCTGATCTTGGCACACCCCTGGGAGTGTAGCTGGTACCACTAAGACACAACACTTTGTTTGTTGCCTTTCACTCATCTTAAAGCTTACCTTTGGTCCACTTCACCCATAGCAAGGTCTACACTTGTCCCTACCCAGGCCTAGCATAACAAACATCACTGTGGGTTTGAAGAGCCCCTTATGTGTAATGAAGGCAGCTTTCCATTAATGTCCATCATGAATACAGATGTTGTTATAGCCCCAGTGGATGTCAAACTTAGTGAAAAGCTAAGTGTCATGGAGCTTGTCGATAAGGTTGGAAGTGAGGGGGAGTGGATAGGCATTGCAAACTGTGTGTTCATTGAGATACCTGTAATCTTGACAGGGGTGGAGTTTGCCATCCTTTTTCTTGATGAAGAAGAAGGATAAAGCTTGAGGGGACTTAGAGGGATGAATCTTCCCAGCCCAAAGATTCTCTTCAAGAAATGCTTCCATGGCCTGTTGCTCAGGGAAGGATAAGGGGTAAACCTTACCTATCTTTGGGACAGACATGTCCTTCAGATTGATCTTGTGATCATAGAGGTGAGAGGGTGGAAGATAGTCTAGGGTTTTCGGAGTATTGGAGAATACTGATGAGAACTGGGAGTATTTGGGGGAAAGAGTCATCTTAGGTTTGGCCTTTTTGGCCTTGATGGTAAGCTCAGTGAATATAGTGAGCTAAGCAACAGTGATCTCAGGGAGATAAGAGAAGCAGCAATCTAAAATCCTGCTAGAGTGGTGGTTATAGAGTGAGTCCTTGATTGACTGCTCTGGGGTGACATAGTCCAGATAGCAGACCAAGAGTTCATTGTGTGGAACAATGATATCTTCAAGGAGTCCATCAAACTGAGGTTTATGAACAGAGTTGACACAGTAGGTGAAGTTGTCAGAGAGGGAGTCTGGGATGGTGAGCATGTTTGCCATCCAGTCAATGGTGGGGTTTGTGGCCCAAAGCCATGGATGACCAAGGATGATGTTCTCCTTCCCACATGTGATGACATAGCAGGAAATGTTATATTTCCTCTTTTCTTTTCTCTTTTCCTCTTACTCTCATCATAACTTCTGCTCTTCTCACATCTCAGATGCTTTCTTGTTCATCTTTTACAATAGATTCTGCTCTTTTCATGCTCTAGCCCTGTCTAGACCACTCTACTGTTATGCCCTTTGCCTGGGCTTTTTATCTCTTAATCAGCTGACTTATAATCATTCCATCACTTTCCATCCATTTTCACATGGATACCTTATTCATCATTTGTCAGCATGATTATCCTATATGTCTCCACTTCAACCTTATTAACTGTACTATAAAGTAGTGTACTTCTTGTCCTCTCTCTTCTTATGCTGCTTCTACCTTGCAATTATCTCACAGTCCTCACATCTCCACTTGTTCTTGTACCTACATACTTGGAATCCATTGCTTGTGTCCTGGCACTTAACCAGAGGATCATCAGTGTCTGATCTTGGCACACCCCTGGGAGTGTAGCTGGTACCACTGAGGCACAATACTTTGTTTGTTGCCTTTCACTCATCTTGAAGCTTACCTTTGGTTTGCTTCCTCCACTCTATCCACAGCAAGGTCTACACCTGTCCCTACCCAGGCCTAGTATAACAAAAAAAGTAGCATATTTTACTTGCAGGTAAGTGCTTGGGGCAAATAATAGCCTGTTTCAAATTCTAGGCTTCTAACCACACCTTATCTTTCTTGGAAAAAGGAAAGAAGGTGGAGCAAATGCACAAGGCTATTGTCTGGTATATGAGGTGATGGGTAGCAAGGGCTTCATCTTAAGCTGCAAGGAGTACTTTAGTATGGTCAGCAATGCTTGAAATAGAAGATTTCTCAATGATAAAGGAAAGGGCACATGGTTTATACTCCATTATGAGGTAGAATGGAAGTTGATTGGTGACAGAGTAAGGGCAACAATTGTGGACAAACTCAGCATGGGTGATTGAATCAGCCCACCCAGTAGGATTGAATTCACAGTAGATGCAGAGATATGTCTCAATTTCCTGATTAATATGTTCAGTCTCTTTATTAGAGTGAGGATGGTATACAGTGAAAAGAGAGAGATTGTACTCAAGGAGTTTACCAAGCTCCTTGGCAAAGGCAGAGGAAAATTGTGAGCCACAATCAGAGATAATCTTGTCATATAGCCCAAAGTAAAAGAAGACTTTGTGGAAAAACAGGGTAGTAATACCCTGTACTGTGACATTTTTAACTGTGGGGCAAATAATTATCCCCTTTGTAAGCCTGTGATCAACCATGATCAACAGAGCATTAAAGCCAGAGAATAAAGGAAGGTTAGTGATTAGATCACAGAAGATCTGCTAAAAGGGGCAGGTGGCAGAAAAGTGAATGGATAAGAGAACAGGGATGGAGAGGTGGGTGTTGGCTGTGTTCTGTTGACAGACAGGACAGCCAGCAATTTAATTTCAGACATAAATGGCAAGACCAGGGCACTAAAATCTGGTAAAGATAAGTTAATGGGTTTTGAAATAATCCAGGTGACTGGCAGAGAGGTAAATGTGACACTGTTGGAGAATAAAGCAGTGGAGGGTGCTATACTGGGGGATATAGATATGGTTGTTGTAAATAAGGAGACTATGGATCTCTTTCCAATTAAAAGTGCAGGGGCAGAGAAATTGCTTGTCAGAGAAGATATTCATCTTCTGAAGAAGAGAATGGTGGAGGGGATCATTGGGAAGGTATTTCTTAATATGAGAATGGAGGTCAGCATTGATAAGATTAATGAATAGAGAGGGAGAAAAAAGGATGACAGCCTGGCTATTAGAGAAGATATTAGAATAGAGGTCAGGGCGGTGAAAGAGGGCATCAGGGCCTGCAAGGGAGTAACTGGCAATATGGGAAAGTTACAGGTCAAAGTTAGCAATATTGAAAAGCCAGGAAGCCTGGCAACAATTGAACTTCTAAGGGGATTTAAAATAGATCAGGTTCTTATAATTAGTAAAAACCTGCACAGGAAATAAGAAACCCTGGAGGTACTGCCTCCAGGCTTTGAGAGCATGAATAATGGTAAAGAGTTCATGGTCATAGATATTATAGTTCTGCTTAGCAGTGAAGAAAGTCTAAGAAAGATAAGAACACAGATATTAATCACTGTTGGTGTTGATTTGGAGGAGAATGTCATCTAAAGTATAAGCAGAGGCATCAGTGGCAATGGTAAAGGGGTAAAAGAGGTCAGACATCTGCATGTTATGGTAGCAATATGGCACACTGTGCAGATGAGCTTCTAATCCTAATCTGATGTGCCTTGGAATTGTGCTGGTATTGATGTTAGTTTCAATATAAAAAATAGATGGATAGATGAATAAATGTCTAACTCTAAATGAGGTATAGGACTTGGAAGGAAATACTCAGGGTAGCTAGTTCTGAGAAGTGAAGTCCAAACACTGATTGCTTATTGAGATAACTAGATGTCTAAACAAACAAGTGCTCAAAGCTGAAGAGCTAAGAGCAATATGAACAGCCTATTTATACTATCTAGGGTGGCATATGGTTCACCAAGCTTACCAGGGATAAATACTAATATGAAAGTAGAGCATAGGGTGTAGTTATAGGGTATGACTAAAGGTCATGTATATCAAAAGTCTGGATGTTATGGTGTTGATCTTCTGAACAACCTGTCCTAACTCTAAATGGTCTGCCTTGAGAGGGTGTGTTGGTTTCATTGTCAGATTTGGTTTAAATAGAGTGAAGAGCAGTGTGAACTCAGGGTAGCAAAGTCTGAGGAGCCATTGCACAAGTTAGGAGGAGAAATGCCTATATTGTCAAGGCATTAGATGATATACAAGATAAACAAGTGGTTAAGGCTGGGGAGCCAAAACCAAGGAACTACCTGCTATTTATACTAAGTTTAAGTGCACATGGACCATCTCCAGGGTATAGGGAAATACTAAATATAGAAGTAGGGCATAGGGTGTGCTTACTAAGAGTATGACCAATGGGCCATGTGATATAGATGTGTAGAATGGAGAGGCTGTGTAGAATGGAAGCCAAGGGTCTAGGGTAAGCAGAGATTAAACCATGCTCTCAACCATGAGGCTAAGGAAATCCCATCTGGATCTTTGCCATAGATCAGATCCATCAATCTAGATCAGATATCATCTAGATCTGATCAGAAGATATCTTTATCTGAGATGCTAGATTCAACCCTATAAGCTGTGTCCCAAACCCAAGGGGAAACTCTGAATAACAACTTAACCATATCCTAGGGTTTATCCTTGTTTGGCAATAAAGTCTCATGGTCATGTGCTTGTCATGTGACTCTTCTGCTAGTGAATGTTACATTTGTAACACTGGAATAGAAGAAAAGTAATAGAATGAAAGGGAAGACTTTAGAGTCAATGGATATAAGTATAGCACCTTAGTTTTGAGGCCAAGAAGATTCCATCTGGATCTCTGCCATAGATCAGATCCATCAATCTAGATCCAGATTTAAGATCCAAGATCAGATATCATCTAGATATGATCAGGAGATATCATTATATAAGATCTTGCTAACTAATCCTATGCTAACCCTTTAGTTAAGGAATATTCTGAGTAAACTAACCATGGCCTAGAGTTCAGCTCAATCTGACATAGGAGTTTTATGATCATGTGATAAGCATATGACTCTTGTGCATCTAAACTCATTGTTTGTAACACTGCAGGACTAGCTGGGAAAGAAAGATGGCCATAAGGAAGTCAAAGGCCTTCTGAATGGCAGGGAACCAAGACTAGGCAGTTGTCTTCTTAGTGAGGTTAAGAAGGAGACAAGCAATGGTGAAATAATTTAATATAAACTGTCTGTAAAGGTTAGCAAAGCCAAGAAAGAAACAAACATTCTTGACTTTCAAAGGAACCAGCCATTGAAAAATGCTGGCAAGTTTGACAGGGTCCATGGCTAATTCATCAGAATGAATTCCAAGGTACTTAATCTGAAAGACAGTGAAGGTGCATTTATCCAGTTTGAGATAAAGATGGAGGTTCATTATCCATTGAAAAACATGGAATGTGTGTTCCTGATGGATGTTAGCATCAGAGAAGGAGATAAAAAGGTCATTCATGTAGATAATAAGCTATTCTTCAGTGATTATGTTTCAGAATAAGTTATTTAGACTGAAAAACATCACTGTAAGTTCATAAAGCCCCTTGTGGGTAATGAAGGCAGCTTTTCTTTGATGTTCATCTTTAATACAGATGTTGTTATATTCCCATCTGATGTCAAATTTGATAAAAAGCTTGGTGTTACAAAGCTTATCTATAAGGTCAGAAATAAGAGGCAAGGGATAGGCATCATAAATAGTGTGTTCATTCAAATACCTGTAGTCCTGGCACAGATAAAACTTGCCATTCTTTTTCTTGATGAAAATGGAGAACAAAGCTTGAGAAGAGTTTAAAGGGTGAATCTTTCCAGCAGAGGTTTTTCTTGAGAAAATCTTCCATGGCCTGTTATTCAGAATAAGATAAGGAGTAATCCTTATCTATATTAGAAACTAACATATCCATTTCCTTAAGATTTATCTTGTGATCATATAACCAGGAGAATAGAAGATGGTTGAGGGTTTTAGAGATATTGGAAAAGACTGAGAAGAAGCAGGAGTATTCTGAAAGGAGAGTAATCTTGGATTTGGTCTTTTCAGCCTCAATAGCCAGCTTGGTGAAGGTGGTGAGACTAGCAACAGTGATTTCAGGAAGGTACAAGAAGTAGTGATCCAAGATTCTGCTGGCATTGAAATGCAACTGAAGATGCATTGATCTAATCCTAACACCTAACCTTGGTGTGTGCTAACTAAGATCCTGAGTAGTAGCTTTGAATATAGAGCCACCAGAACTAGGCAAAGAGTATAAAGAAATGAAATGTAAGAGCCAAGGGACTTATAGAACTGGAAGGTTCAAGTATGCAAAACTGGGAAAACCCAGATTTGAGCCAATCTCCTTTTATATTGCTACAGTATGCACACAGACCATGTAAATGGTGCTGGCCCTAAAGTATTGTACAGTAAGCCAACCAATAGCATAAAAAGAGTAAGGACCTAGAAATACAGCAAGAACCAATGAGGCATGACATTAAAGTCTAGATTGCTTTAGACTTGTGACATATGATGAAGTGAAATAATAAAGAGGTGAAAAAGGTGAAGGTGTGAAATGTGATAGTGTAAAGAGGTGAAAGGTCACATGATGTGACAATGTGAAGAGCTACAGTTGTGAGAGAAAAATGCCAAAAAAATAAAAAGTAAAAAAGTACATTATAATAGGCATGGCAGTTATGGAGTAAGTTGCAAATTGACTACTTAGGAGTAACATAATTCAGATAGCAGACTAGGAGTTAATTGTGGGGGATAATAACATCATTGAAGAGTTCATCAAACCTTGGTTTATGAATAGAGTTGACATAGTAGATGGTTTCTGCTTATAAGGCAGAGTCTAGAATGGTAAGTGTGTTTGCCCTCTAGTCAATGGTAAGATTTGTGGCCTAAAGCCATGGAAGTCTGAGAATGATGTTCTCCTTTCTGCATGCCATGATGTGGCAGGAGATAGAAAGAATCAAGTGGTCAATGTGGAGGAAAAAATCACAAGTTTGGATATTCTTGCCCTTCTTGTTCTTAAAGTGGTCCATGTTTCAGATAATAATGGATTCTGGAAGTTTCTCAGTGGAATACTGGTGTTTTTTGATGAAATTCCAGTTAATATAGTTGATCTGTGCTCTGTTATCAACAAGAGCATGAATAACTATAAATTTTTTGATGCAGGATGTGGAGAAAACTTGTACCAGGAAATACATGGATTTTTTGGACAAGAATACAAGTATAGACACACAAGAGAGGATGGAAGTACCTTGCATAGGGGAGATAATTCATTTTCAAAACCCTAACCACCTTTTATCTTCTTCACCTTTCCTTTTTACTGGACTACTCTTGCCACTCTATTATCAGATTCATTATTACTAACCTCCTTGATCTTTGACATTGGTTTTTCAGCAAAAATATTCTTAATGCAAGGGGTTTCCTTGGTGGGGATTAGAGTAGTAGAGGAAAAGGTGGGGCAGCTGGTAAAGGAGTGGTTGGCTTGATAGCAATGGAAACAAAGGCCATTCTTAATATAGCATTTTCATTTCTTTGGGGTGAGTTTGCTAAGTTTGTTAAAACTTTATCCTAGTGGAAGGAGACTGTTAAAAACCTATACCAGTATGGGTATACTTTTAACCAGTTCCTTTCTGAATAAAACCCTTGATGCTAAAGGAAGGTCATAACTCTGGAGAGCTCTGGGAAAATCTAGGAAGGGTTTCAATGATCAAATGGGACTCAGCTTCACCTTATGTGGTGTGCCCTTGCACTTTCTGGTGTCCTGATTTACATAGATGTTGGAGGTGAGTAAGAAGGCTGTCTTTATGCTCAACAGAAGGGACAGGCAGGACAAGGAGAGTCAAGCCTAGTCATGGGAGTGGAACCTTGTGACTCCTTCAAGAATATTGCTTGGCCCTGGAGGTACTCCAGAGTAACCCAGAGAGTTAGAGTAAGCCCAAGGGCTCAAGCAGAGTGAGGACAAAGACAAGGGGTGTTTTTGTTGATATTCATACTGAGGTACAAGATACAAGACTACAGTACTTATACCTCAGAGAGGCAGAACTATCTAGAAGTGTAATGAAGTAAGATAGGTGCAAACTCAGAAGCAAAGCAGATGTCTAAATATCTAAGAAATGAATGGAGATGTCAGGAAAGACAGTGTTCAATCATGTCAGACTGAAACTGAAGAGTGACAGGATGAAACAGGGGAAGCAAGGAACAGGAACAGAACAGGAAGAGTAATAATGATGGTAATGGTAACTGAGACTGGAAACAGTAATGGAGTTATACTGGAAAGGTCCAGAGATGACAAAGGGGAACTAGGGTAGTACTTAACTGGAGCAGGGATAGACTAAAAATGGAATGGGGCAGAGTAGGAGCAGAAGCCCAGGGGAGCATATAATGCTGAGGGGTGGAAAGCATACATGCATAGCTGGAGGAGACTGGAATGGTAATGGAGGGCCAGAGTTGCCTGGAGGGGAGTCAGAGGGCTAGAGTGGCTTACTAGGTACAAAGACCAATTGTAAGCCAGGTCAGAATAGGGTTGGAGGTGGATCAGAGGTCTGGGATATGACAAAGTTTCATGGTATTAACATTCATTGTGTTTGGATTTTTTTCAATTCTAGTGGATGTAATTGAGGGAGAGGTAAACCAGGCAAAGGCTCAGGGGTTTTTTCATCATTGCTTAATAAAACAAGCATATTCCATGGTTCATGGAAATGTGTAGCCTTAAAGTACCATTTGTTAATGATCATGGGAATGATATTTAGGTTGTGGATATAGCAGGCTAGATTAGATATAAGATCTGTCTCATAGTAATCAATTAGGATGTTTTGATCAGTAATCTTGGCAGTAACTGTGTGATTTTAAAACTCAGCAGTGTATTTGACCAAGAATGGGATTCTTTTTTTTTCCCTGCTTTATCTGCATGTTCATAAGCTAGTGAATGGCCACATTCTATTATAAACTGTGACATACTCTGGGGTACTTCAGATAACTTTAAAGGGAATGGGACTTGGCTTTATCTTATATGATATGCCCTTATGCTAGTACTAGGTGCTCTAATTTATAAAGAGGTTGAAAGATGTTGCAAATGCAACACAAGAGTCATGTGATTATCATGTGATCATGAGAATCCTATGTCAAACAAGGACAAACCCTAGGATATGGTTAAGTTGATATTTAGAGTTTCCTGTCTAGGTTTGGGTTATACTTATGAGTTAAATCTAGTATCTCAGATAATGGTATCTTCCAATCTAATCTCTGATGAATCTGATCTCAATCCAGATGAGAATCAAAATATAATTGTAGCAGAGATTCAGATGGGATCTCCTTGACCTTATGGCTAAGGATATGATTTAATCTCTGCTTACTCTGAACTCTAATACTTTCATTCTACATAGCCTTTTTATACATATCTTATCTGCATGACCTGCTTGGTCATATTCTCAGTTAGCATGCCCTATGCCCTAATTCCTTATTTAGTATTCCCCTTTACCCCAGAAATGATCTATGCATGACTAGATAGAGTATAAATACTTATTAAGATTCAGTACAAGGTCCCTAGCCTTAACCACTTGTATTTCTACTTCATTTTTATTTCTAGTTAGCTCTTCCAATATAAGGGCTTTCTCTGGATACTAGTGCAATGATTTCTCAGGCTTTGCTACTCTAAGTACCACTTTATTTTTTTACTCTATTTAATCCAAATCTGACACTGAATCTGTCTATACCCCTTTAAGGCAGGCTAGTTGTGTTACAAACTGACACTATTTAGATAGGAGTTACTTTTATTTTTACCCTATACTAGCTTCCTTTCTATATTTAGGTTCGCTTTAGCCCCTTTCATATGCCCTATGTCTTTATTTAGCTAGTTCATATATGTTTCATGGCATGGTTAGCTAATAGTATATAAAAACAAGGGCCTAAACTGGATTCTCCAGTTTAGAGCACTTGTTTGATAATTGCTCTTCTTCTATGTAGGCACTTCTCAAGTTTGCCTTTCTCTTTTGTGGTTTGAGTCCCTAACAGTTAGAGTTAGGAAGCATTGTACTTTATCTGACACTGTAACAGAAGAGGGTTGGAGGTTTGAAGTAAGTTGTAAGACTTTATAGAGGGATATGATATTAAGTCATGAGGCAAGTTGTGAGACTTTAGAGATAGATATGACATTAAGTTGTGAGGCAGAGAGAGGGTCAAGGATGATTATTAACATCATGTTATGGTCAATATTCAAACTGAGGTACAAGATATAGAACTACAGAACTTACATCTTGAAGAAGTGGATTATCTAAAGGAGGAAAGAAGTTGTAAAAGGAGTTGTCTCATAAGTAAAGCAAGTACCAATGCATTCTGGATATGAATGGAGATGTCAGGGAAGACAATGTCAAATAATGTCAAACTGAAACTGAGTAATAACAGAAAGTGGCAAGGAGAAAAGGAACAGAAACAGGAAATGAGATTAAAGGAACTAAAGAGTTGTATTAGAATGTTACAGAGTTAATATAGGTGAAGTTGTAATTGACATTAGGTAGAAAGGGATGGAGGTAAAGGGAACCAGGAAATATATAGCTTAAAAGCATAAAAGCAACCAGAGTTGTACTGGAGATGAAGCAGAGTTAACTCATTGGCACAGGATATGACACATTTACAGTGTCCTGTTGCTGGAAAACTTTAAGAAAAGCAGCAGTGAAGTGGGAAAACTTTTCTATGGTAATAGTGGTACCAAAGATACACTGTTTCCAGTATTTGACAACCCAGAATTGAGCAAGTCCCTTGGTTATGAATAAAAGAGCATAAGTGATCTTTTTCTTATTGGAGTCATAGACTGTGGCATTCACAAAGAGGTAGAACTGGACCATGTCCAGCCAAGTCTCAGCCTTGAATCAGTTGTCATTGAAATATTCAGAGATACCAAGGCAGAGTTTGGTGGGTTTTGTAGTGGAGGTGCCCAACATGAAGAAAGTGATGGAAGAGGGTCTGGGGAGTTGGAAGGTGAATCATTGGTGGACAGGAGTGGGAAAGGGTGAAGTTAGGGTGCAGGGAATCTGCAGAGAAGAGGAGATTTTGTATGCAAGGTCATAATCTTCTGTAAGTCCTTTCTGTGAGAATATAAGGATGTTCTGAAGGATATCTTCAGGAGTCAAAGGGCAATCTGGGGAGGAAGGAGATTCCTGTTTAATCTCAGATTCTCCAGCAGATCCAGATATGGGCTCTCTTCAAAGTAAGTCAAGCAGTAAAGGTGTCATGGGGAAAATAGAGAGCAGACTGCAGTAATGGCAGCTGCAAGTAAAATGCTACTTCTTTTGTTATTCTTGGCCTGAGTAGGAACAGATATAGACCTTGCTGATAAGGACAGGTGAAGGCTCTACAAATATGTAGGCCTTAGGGATGAGTAAGATGGCATAAATGCAGAGTGGTGCCTTAGCTTCCTTGAAAGACCTATAGTCAGATGCTAGAATGACTAGATGGATGAGAGACAGCTAGTGACTGAAACAAGTGAATTCCAGATACTGAATATGAGGACAGGAGACTATGCAGTAAATTGCAAGATAAAAATAGTATAGGGAGACAAAGGCAAAGTATGCTACTTTACAGTACAAGAAATAAGATTCAGGCAGAAATCAATAAGTAATTGAGCTGACAAATGATAAGTAAACTATCTATGTGGAAACAAATGAAAAGAAATAGAACAATTATGAGTTAGTTGACCAGAAGATAGAATATCCAGGCAAATGATGTAACAAGGGAGTAGTCTAGATAGGGCTAGAGTGCAGGAAGAGCAGAAGTTAGGATAAAAAAGGAAACAAGAAAGCACCCAAGATGCATGAAAAGCAGAAGTTAGGACAAAAAAGACAAAAAAAGTAAAGGAAAAGAGAAAATTGTAATAGTGTGTTTCTCCACTGCTGTAAATCCAGTACTCACATTATTGCATTCCATGTTAATGACCTCAGACCCTATGTATTATCACCAGATGAGATAATGCACCTCAAAAATGACTTTGACACACATGTTTCTTTCAAAAACCAGGGGGAGATCCAGTTTCTTCTTGATATTGAGGTTATCCAAAATCATCAAGCCCAAACCATTTTACTATCCCACCATTTATATGTTGACTCTATACTGAAACCCTATGGGATTAACTCTGCAAATCCAGTCTTGACTTCAGAGCAAGCTGGATTATGTCTATTGTAAACATACTTTCTAAGCAATTTCAGTGAAATTTCTGCAATGTGCAATGTACCATACCAGAATGCAGTGGATACATGTTAAAACTCTTACCCTTCTTGCTATACCCACATAATCCAGGCATAAACTTCAGAGATTTCCAAAAGATCTGGAGGTTTCTGGGAAAGGTTGAGTAGGGCTATGTTGGTCAAATGAATGGGACTTGGCTTTACCTTATGTGGTGTGCCCTTGTACTTCACAGCATTCCAATTTATGAAGGGATTGGTCATGAAGAAAAGAATGATCTCAATGCTCAACATGAGAAACAGGCAAGACAAGGAGAGTTAAGCCTAGTCATGAGAACAGGGCCTTATGATTTCTTTAAGAATATCACTTAGCTCCAGAGGTACTCTGAAGTAACCTGGAGTATCAGAGTGAGCCCATGGGCTTAGGCAAAGAAATAAATGAAGACAAGACAAGGATATTTATGTTAATATTCATACTAAGATACTGTCATATCCTGTACCTCTGACTCAATTCTGACCCAATTCTGACCTGGTGTTAAAACTTATCCCAGCAGAAAGATACTGTTAAAACCTATACCAGTATGAGTATACTTTTAAAACCAGTTTCTTTCTGAATGAAACCCTTGACACTGAAGAAAGGTCATAACTCTGGAGAAATCTAGGAAGGGTTTTAATGATCAAACAGGACTCAGCTTTATCTTATGTGGTACACTCTTGCACTTTCCTGTGTCCCAGTTTACATAGATGTTAGAGGTAGGTAAGAAGACTGTCTCTATGCTCAATAGAAGAGACAGGCAGGACAAGGGGGTCAAGCCTAGTCATGGGGGTGGGATCTTGTGACTCCCTCAAGGATATCACTTGGCCCCAGAGATACTCTGGAGTAACCCAGAGGGTCAGAGTGACCCCAAAGGCTTAATCAGAGTGAGGATAAAGACAAGGGGGCATTTATGTTGATATTCAAACTAAGATACAAGATACAAAACTACAGTACTTATATCTCAGAGAGGCAGAACTATCTAGGAGTGTAATAAAGTAAGACAGGTGCAACTCAGAAGCAAAGCAGATGTTTAAATATCTAAAAAACAAATGGAGATGTCAGAGAAGACAATGTCCAATCATGTCAGACTGAAACTAAAGGGTAACAGGATAAAACAGGGGGAAGCAAGGAACAGGAACAGAACAGGAATAGTAACAATGATGGTAACAGTAACTGAGAATGGGAATGGTAACAGAGTTATACTGGGATGGTCTGGAGACATTGAAGTGGAACTAGGGTAGTACTTAACTGGAGCAGAGATAGACTAAAAATGGAATAGGGCAGAGTGGGAGCAAAAGTCTGGGGGAGCATATAATGCTAAAGGGCAGGAAGTGTACATGTGTAGCTGGGGCAGACTGGAATATTAACAGAGGGCCAGAGTTGCCTGGAGGGAAGTCAGAGGGCTAGAGTAGCTTACTAGGTATGAAGATCAATTGTAAGCCAGGTCAGGATGGGGTCAGAATTGGGTCAGAAGTCTGGGATATGATACCTAACTTACAACCAGTCCTTGTACCCAGTAAGCTACTCTAGCTCTCTGACTTCTCTCCAGGTAACTCTGGCCCTCCATCACCATTTCAGTCTGCCCCAGCTATGCAAGTACACTTTCTGCCTCTCCATTGGGATATGTTTCCCTGGCCCTCCACTCCTGCTTCATCCTATTCTGTTTTCAGTTTGATCTCTATTCCAGTTAAGTACTACCTTAGTTTTATTTCACTGTCTCTGGACCATTCCAGTATAACTCCATTACCATTCCTGCTCTCAGTTACTGTTATCATTATTGTTACTATTTCTGTTTCATTCCTATTCCTTGCTTTTCCTTGTTTCATCCTGTTACCCTTCAGTTTCAGTCTGACATAATTGGACATTGTCTTTCCTAACATTACCATTTGTTTTTTAGATATTTAAACATCTGCTTCACTTCTGAGTTTGCACCTGTCTTACTTTACTACACTTCTAGATAGTTCTGCCTCTTTGATGTATAAGTACTTTAGTCCTGTATCTTGTACCTCAGTAGAAATATCAACATAAATACCCTTGTGTCATTATCCTCACTCTAATTGAGCCCTTAGGCTCACTTTGACCCTCTGGGTTACTCTAAAGAACCTCTGGGACCAAGCAATATTCTTAAAGGAGTTATAAGATCTTACCCCCATGACTATGCTTAACTCTCCTCATCCTGCCTGTCTCTCTTGTTGAGCACTGAGATAGTCCTCTTTTCCACCTCTGACATCTATGTAAATTGGAACACTGGAAAGTGCAAGGGTGCACCACATAAGGTAAAGCTGAGTCCTGTTTGATCAATGAAATCCTTTCTGGATCTCTCTGGAGTCTCTGGAGTTATGACCTTCCCTCAGGTTTATGCACCAATAAGGTGCTGGAACCTGACCTTTGTTCTCTAGCAACAAGGATTTTATTCATTTTAACTGGTTTTAACTAGTATATTCATACTAGTATAAGATTTTAACACATTCTCCCTATTTGCTACTCTGGGCTCTCCAAAGCAGCTCCAATGCTCTTTCAACAAGTAGCATTATCAGTTCTCATGAATCCTCAAATGCAGTTTCAAGGTTATGGTTACCTATTCATCAGCACCACTTCTCCTGTTTCTCAGCTCCTCTGGCAGCTGACTCTGGTACTCTGACACTTCATTGTTACCTGGTAATCCTTGATGGAAAACCACTCCATGCCACTCTGACTTATTCCTGACCATCTTTTTTAGCCTGACCTTGCCATTGTAGTTTAAGTATTCCTCTAGCCATTTTCCTGGCCTTTTTCTTAACAAGTTACTCAAGGATTATCATTAGATTGTTACCTCTTACCTATGTCTGTTCTCTACTCCTAGGTAACCCATTTTGGCAGTTGATCCTAACTCTTCAAGATGTTACATTTTCTTTTTTCTCTTCTTCTTTTCCTCTTTTCTCTCATCATAGCTTCAGCTCTTCTCATATCTCGGATGCTCTCTTGTTCACTTGTCACTATAGATTCCACTCCTCTCATACTCTAGCCTTACCTAGACCACTCTCTTGTTATGCCCTTTGCCCAGGCCTTCTATCTTTCAATCAGCTAACTCATAATCATTCCATCTCTTTCCATCTGTTTTCATATGGATACCTTACTTATCATTCATCAGTGTGATTACTTATTCAGTCTCCATTCCAACTCTATTTGTTGTACTATAAAGTAGCATACTTCATGTCCCCTCTCTCTTCACACTACTTCTACCTTGTGACCACTTCACTGTCTTTGCATCTTTACTAGTCCTTGTACCTATGTACTTGGAATCCACTGCTTGTGTCCTGGCACTTAACCAGAGGATCATCAGCATCTGATCTCAGCACACCCCTGGGAGTGTAGCTGGTACCACTAAGGCACAACACTTCATTTGTTACCTTCCACTTATCTTGAAGCTTACCTTTGGTTTGCTTCTTCCACTTTGCCCTCAGCAAGGTCTATGCCTGTCCCTACCTGGGCCTAGTGTAACAAAAGAAGTAGCATATTCTACTTGCAGCTATTGTTGCTATAGTCCACTTCCACTATTCTGCCCAAACAAACCTCACTGTTCAATTTTCTCTGAGGTGAGCCTCATGCCTCTACCTCAGATTCTCTCGAATCCACTTCAGAGCCTAAGAACCCCTCTCCTCTGGATTACCCTTCCACACCAAAAGATGCACTTACAGATATCCTTGTTCCTTCTTAAGAAAAAGTATGAGAAGATCGTGATCTTACTCATGAACTCTCCTCTTCCTTGCAGATTTCCTGAGCCCAGACACCACCATCTCCCACTCCTGTCTGATGCTGATCTGCATTCACCCTTCCCCAACCATTTCCCCCTACCATTATGTCTGGCTCCTCTATTTTGACTATTAAGCCTATGGAACTTTGTCTTGGTGCCCTGGAGCACTTTGATGGCAACAGATTCAAAGCTGAGAACTGGCTAGACACAGTCCAGTTCTACCTTTTTATTAACAGTGCAGTCTACGACTCTGATGAGAAGAAGATTGTGTTTGCCCTTTCATTTATGACCAAAGGGCCAGCACTGTTGTGGGCTGCAATGTACTGGAAGAAATGTATCTCTGGGACAACCATCACCATGGGAAAGTTTTCCCATTTCACCTCTGCATTCCTTAAAGTCTTCCAACAACAGGACATGGTCAATACCGCCATTCACTGGCTGGCAAACACACAGATAAAGCAGGGAAAGAAAGGTGAATGGACACCTTTCCTTGCTGAATATACTGCTGAGTTCCAGAACTGCATCATCACTGCTAAAATCACTGACAACAATGTTCTCATTGGCTATTTTGAAACAGGACTTGTGTCCTATCTCTTTCATCACATCCATAACCTGGATACAATCCCCTCTACTATTGCTGAGTGGTATACTAAGGCTGCTTATTTCCAAGGAACTATGGAGCATGCCCACTCTATAGAACAATGGTGAAAGAATCCTCATGCATTTGCTTGGACTCCCACACCCTCCTCTACCATGTCCAAACCAGAGAAGAATCTGAATGCAATGGATGTTGATGCTGTAAAGAAAGGACGCCTGACTGAAGCAGGTAGGGCCTTCTGCATCAAGAACCAACTTTGTTTCAGATGCTGGAAACCTGGCCATATAAACACAGCCTGCCCAAATTTCCCCACTTCTTCTCCCTCTCCCATCATCACCAAAGAAACTCCCCACATCAAGATGGTCTTTGCCAAAGAACTGATGATGAAGATTGAGGAGGTTAGTAATGATGAATCAGACACATGGTCTACTGGTAGGGTGCACTGAGTGCACTAACAGGGGAATGCTGCCAGGTGGGCAGTTCGATTCCTGTGGGATACAAATTGTTCCTTTAAGACTCCAATTAAAAACCATTCAACCTCTGGCATTGCACTATGCCTTAGAACAGGACACCCCTGGTATTAGGTATTCTGGTGCCACTCTGGGATTACCCTAGTATTGATTAGTCTCTTCTGCTAGGATATTACTCTCAGACAAGGGTCCTATGCTGGCTGTCATAGGGTAAAAGGCAAGACCTGGTGGGCCCAAAAGTCAAGAGGCTTAGGGTAATGGAAAACCTAGCCACAAGGTGGGCAAGCCATGATCATGTGATGAGACTTCCATTAGTTTGGTTGAGTCATCATGTGGGCCCAAGAGAACAGATGCCCAGGTTGGTCATTGGTACCAAAGTAACTAGAGCTCTTTCCTTCTTATGTGTGAGCCACCTTCTGGTTGGTCCCTGTGATCCAATCCTTCTGCTCTCATGAGTGACAGTTCAGGGACAGGGGTAGTGAAACAGTGCATTTGGCTTAAGGTGTAAACAAGGTTAGGATTAGGGGTACTGGGAGAAATGTGTTGCTCAACAGCTGATGGTCCTGGTCTTGTGATGATGGGGTGGCAAGAGTAGTAATAAAGAAAGAATGGAAGAAGAAAACAGAAAGGCAGGGTTTTTAAAACAGAGTACCTCCTCTACACAAGGTACTTCCTCCTTCTCTTGTGCACCCATACTTGTATCCATGTTAAAGAAATCCATGAAGATTGTGATCCAAGTTTTATCTCCCTTTCATGCCAAGAAAGTCATAGCCACTCATGCTCTCATTGATAGTGGAGCACAGATCAACTGTATTGACTGGGACTTCATCAAGAAGAACCAGTTCCCCACTAAGAAGCTTGATGAACCAATCATCATTCAGAACATCGACCACTCTGAAAATAAGAAAGGCAAGATCATGCAAACATGTGATCTCCTTCTTCACTTTGAACAATCTGTTCTCCTGATCTTCTGCTATGTTATCACATGCAGGAAGGAGAATATCATCCTTAGACACCTGTGGCTTTGGGCCACAAACCCTACCATTGACTGGATGGCCAACACACTCACCATTCCAGACCCCTCTTTCAACAACATGACGTACAGAGTCAACTCCATCCATAAACCACAGTTTGATGGACTTCTTGAAGATATTATTATCCCTCATGATGAACTCCTAGTCCACTATCTGGACTATGTTACTCCAGAGCAATCAATTAAGAACTTACTCTACAACCACCACTCCAGCAGGATTTTAGATTGCTGCTTCTCCTATCTCCCTGAGATCACCATTGCTCAGCTTACCACATCCACCGAGCTAGCCATTGAGGCTGAAAAGGCCAAATCTAAGATGACTCTTCCTCCTGAATACTCTCAGTTCACTTTGGTATTCTCTGACACTTCAAAAACCCTTGATCACCTTTCACCCTCTCGCCCATATGATCACGAGATTAATCTAAAGGACACTTTCATCCCAAAGATTGGTAAGGTTTATCCCTTATCCTCCCCTGAGTGACAGACCATGGAAGTCTTTCTTGAAGAAAACCTTTGGGCTGGGAAGATTCATTCCTCCAAATCCCCTCAAGCATTGTCCTTCTTCTTCATCAAGAAGAAGGATGGTAAACTTCATCCCTGTCAAGATTATAGATATCTTAATGAACACACTGTTTGCAATGCCTATCCTCTCCCTCTCATCTCCAACCTTATCGACAAACTCCAAGATGCTCAACTTTTCACTAAGTTCAATGTCTGATGGGGCTACAACAACATCCATATTTAAGATGGACACCAATGGAAGGCTGCCTTTATTACACATAAAGGGCTCTTCAAACCCACAGTAATGTTTTTTTGGTTTAAATAACTCACCTGCTACTTTCCAGCAATTCATAAATGACTTGTTTCGAGATATGATCACTGAAGGATGGCTCATCATTTATATGAATGACCTTCTCATTTCTTCCCCTGATGCTGACACCCATCAGGAATGCACATCTCATGTCCTTCAATGGATGATGGAACTTGATCTCCACCTCAAACTGGAGAAATGCACCTTCGCTGTTCCCCAAGTTGAATATCTTGGGATGATTGTTCATCCTGGTGAGCTCACTATGGACCCCATTAAACTTGCTGGTATTTCCCAGTGGCCCACTCCCTCTAAAGTCAAGGATGTTTGTTCTTTCCTTGGCTTTGCTAACTTCTATAGGCAATTCATTCCCAACTACTCCACTATCACCCATTCTCTCCTTGACCTTACCAAGAAATCTATAGCATGGTCTTGGTCCTCTGCTACTCAGAAAGCCTTCGATTCTCTCAAGGCTATCTTCCTCTCCCAACCGATATTACAAATGCCAGATCTCACCCAACCTTTTGCCATTGCCACTGATGCCTCCACCTATGCATCTGATGGTATTCTCCTCCAAACTAATGTGAATGGGGATTGGCACCCCTGTTCTTACCTCTCCCAGATCTTTTCTGCCACCAAGCAGAATTATGACATTTATGATCATGAACTCCTTGTGGTTATCCATGCCCTCAAAGCCTGGAGACAATATCTTCTCAGCTCTTCTACTCCTGTTCAGGTTTTCACTGACCACAAAAACCTGACCTATTTTAAATCTCTCCAGAAGCTTAATTGCCACCAAGCTCACTGGCTTCTGGATATTGCCGATTTTAACTTGCAACTTTCACATGTTGCCAGTACCTCCCTTGCTGGGCCAGATGCCCTCTCATGCCATCCTGACCTTTGTCCTGACACTTCTCAGGATAACCAGGAAGTTACTTTTCTTCTGCCTGAACTCTTTGTTAACCTTATCGATGCTAACCTCTCTGCCCATATCAAGGAGCATCAACAAGGGGACTCCCTCCACCTCTCCATCCTACAGAAACAGGATGCCTTTGCAGATGAGAAATTCCTGTGTTCCTGCACCTTCAATTGGAAGGAGATTGACAGTCTGCTTACTTACTGCAACTGTGTCTTTATCTCTTCCTCCATTAACCTCCATCATGCCATCCTTCAACAATGTCACAACCACCCCTCTGCTGGCCACCCCAGTTATCTCAAAACCTGCCAACTTGTCTCCACTGAGTTTTGGTGGCCTGGTCTTGCCTCCTTCGTCCACAACTATGTTGCTGGTTGCCCTGTTTGCCAACAGAATATGGCAAACACTTACCCTTCTCACCCTGCCCTCTCTCCCATCTATTCCACCACTACTTGCCTCTTTCAACAGATCTCCTGCAATCTTATCACTGATCTCCCTCCATCCTCTGACTTCGATGCCTTGTTGGTTGTGGTCAACCACGGGCTTACAAAGGGGGTAATTCTTTGCCCTACTAAGAAATCTGTCACCACTAAGAGTATTGCTACCCTCTTTTTCCACAAAGTTTACCTCCGATATGGTCTTTACAACAAGATTATCTCCAATTAAGGCCCTCAGTTCACCTCAGCCTTTGCTAAGGAGCTTGGAAAACTCCTTGAGTATAATTTATCCCTCTCCACTGTGTACCATCCTCAATCCGATGGTGAAACTGAACAAGTTAACCAGGAAATTGAGATGTACATCTGCATTTACTGTGGCTCCAACCCCACCAGATGGGCTGACTCCATCACCCATGCCAAATTTGTTCATAATTGCCACCCTCATTCCATCACAGGACAATCTCCATTCTATCTCATGATGGAATATAAACCCCATGCCCTTCCTTCCATTATTGATGAATCACTGATGCCTGCTGTTGCTGACTGCACTAAGGCACTCCTTGCTGCTCATAACCTAGCCTGCCAGACTATGGCATCACATATCTGTTCCACCTTTTCTCCATTTACCAAGGGAGATAAGGTGTGGTTAGAAGCCTGTAATTTGAAATGGGCAATCATTCACCTGAAATTATCTTCTAAATGGAAAGGACCCTTTACCATCATGGAAGTCCTTTCCCCAATCACCTACCACCTCCACCTTCCATCCACATGGAAGATTCACCCTGTTTTCCATGCATCATTGCTATTGCCCTATCATGAAAACAATGTCCATGGGAAGAACTTCCCTGCTCCACCCCCAGACCTTATAGAAGGTGAGAAGGAATATGAATTGGAGCAGATATTAAAACATCAAGGTCCCCTGGGTAACTGCCAGTTCCTGATCTGATGAAAAGAGTACTTGGCAGAAAATGACTCCTGGGAACCAGAACAGAACTTGAAACATTCCCAGTCCACTCTGGATAAGTATAAACTCCTCCACCCTTGCCACTTCCCTTCATCCACTCCTCTTTCTCCTTACTCCACTAAGAAGTCCAAATGCCACTCAAATAACAATGACTTTCACCATTGACCAAGGCTTTTGTTCTTGCAATACCCCTCTTGACACCCCACCTCAGTCCATATCCCAACTCCCTGTCGCTGATATCCCCAATGAGCCTTTGCTCATATCTTCTCCATCTTCTATTACTGATACATTTTCTTCTTCTCTTTCTATGCTCACCACAGAACTTTCTTTTAAGGACTTCGTAACCTCACCCCCTGCTATTACCATTGGCCCAGCTGTTGTCACTCCCATCCCCATTCTGCCTCCTGCCATTGACACTTGGTCCACTGGAATTCTCAGCATTGACCTCCTGCTTTTCACACATGCCCTTTGCCAGGGTGCCCTGTTTCCCAACTATTTTCATCAGGTCATAACTTATGTCATGAACTCCTATCTTGCCATCCCCATCAGCTCTCATCTAGACATGTTCTCACCACTCTGGTTAATCTACCAGATCTACATGCAACTCCTCCATTTCCCCCTCTTAGCCTTGGCCCTTGCTTGCATCCCTCATGCCCACGTCTCCCTCGCCCAAGCCCTCATTACTTCTATTCACCAGGAACTCCTATCCAACATTGAGATTCTTGGCTATTAGATGCACATGGGTGAGTTCCTCACCAATCTGGACTGCTATATGCATGAGCTGGCCACTGCCAGGGGTTACACCCCTGCCACTCCTTCTGCTTCTTTCTCTCCTCTTGACAATGACAAGCTTGCTGCTCTTGAACATGCCGAAGCCTGGTGGACCAGTCTTTATGGTGAAGGCCATCTTCCTCCTTCTTACCCCCACTTTCGTGAAGTGTGCTTTTACTGCTAATGCCTGGGCCACATCCACATCAATTGCCCCTCCTACCAATGTTCCTACTGCCTCTGTTGGCACTCTGGACATACTCAAGCTCACTGCCCAGCTCAGTGCCATGTCATTGATCTGCTTGTCTCCTTTTCCACCTCCTCTTCCTTTCATGGCTCCTTCTGCACCTCCTCCTGAGGATTGTCTTGTTCCTCTTGCCACTCCTGTGAATCCCACCACTCCCAGGGCTCCTACCACCACCCTCCTGCAGCTTTGTCACCCCCTCCTCCTTCATATTACACTGATGATGACTTCCATGACAATGTCATTGACAAGGTTGGCTGGGCCAACATCACCAGCTCCCCAGGGCCCTCATATGATGCCTTTTGAGGTATCATAAGTCTTCCACCCCTAGTAGGGGGGTAATGTTACATTTCCTCTTTTCTTTTCTTCTTTTCCTCTTTTCTCTCATCATAGCTTCAGCTCTTCTTGCATCTTAGGTGCTCTCTTGTTCACTTGTCACTATAGATTCCACTCTTCTCATACTCTAGCCTCACCTAGACTGCTCTCTTGTTACACCCTTTGCCTGGGCCTTCTATCTTTCAATCAGCTAACTCATAATCGTTCCATCTGTTTCCATCTGTTTCCACATGGATATTTTACTCATCATTCATCAGTGTGATTACTTATTCAGTCTCCATTCCAACTCTATTTGTTGTACTATAAAATAGCATACTTTATGTCCCCTCTCTCTTTACACTACTTCTACCTTGTGACCACTTCACTGTCTTTGCATCTCCACTAGTCCTTGTACCTATGTACTTGGAATCCACTGCTTGTGTCCTGGCACTTAACCAGAGGATCATTAGTATCTGATCTTAGCACATCCCTGGGAGTGTAGCTGGTACCACTAAGATACAACACTTTGTTTGTTGCCTTTCACTCATCTTGAAGCTTACCTTTGGTTCACTTCTTCCACTTCACCCTCAGCAAAGGTCTATGCCTGTCCCTACCCAGGCCTAGTGTAACACAAGATCTTGTTTTTCAAGCACAACAAGTCTACTAACTCTGAGCCCCTTGTTTTTTTAACCTTCAATACTGCACCTTTGTGCACTTCTGATAATTACAATTCCCTGTTGGGTTTCTAGTGCTGCTTAGAATTTGAAAGCCCCAATACTCTGACCTCACTTTATTTTTTTCTGTTTCTTTTCTTTTCCTTTGTCTTTGCCTCTTATGCTCAAGCTCTCAGATTCCCATACATCCTACAAAGATGGTTGAATTCACTCTGTTTGATGCCTAGCATCACTCTTTGCTAAATGGTTTGTGTTTACAGATTCTAGGACATTACTGACTTACCCACTGTAATTCATTGACCCTGGATATTAAGTAGTACCTTATCTGTTCACTGAATAACACATGCCAGCATCCTATGCACTCTTCATAGCTCTGTACCACTCTGGTCTCAGCTAACTCTGATTCCAGATCACAGCTCTTTTCTACTTTCCCTGGCATTTATGACTTTATTGCCTAAAGTATGGTAGTCTGTTTGCATTGCTCTGCTCTTTGTGGTAGGCCAGTTTCATCTGCTAAAATATCTCCCAGAAAGACACCTCTGTCCACCTCTGATCTTCCCTGAGCTTGCAGTATTCAACCCCTTCATTCTGTTTCTCATTCACTTGCATCTCCACCATTTGTTTCCTTATCCTTGCATTTCTTGGTGTATACTCCCCACCAACTCAACAAGCTCACAGAAACACACACTCTTTTCCTCTGCATATCACTGCACTCACCTGCACCTGATCTTGCATGCCCATACCATTTTGCCTTCTCTGGAAGTCTCCATCTCTATTCCATTACTCTAGAAAGATTATCATTCTTTGTGGTTGTGTTACAATTGTCCTTTACTCCCATCCTTGCAAAGTTAATTGAAAGTTGATTTGCTTCCCTTCCTTGTTGCTTTCTCTGTCAGTATTCACTTGGATTTTCCCCTTGCTTCTATCCCCACTCTGGACCCCTTGTCCAGGCTCCCTTCAACCCTTTTTCTTATCCACTTCTTAGAACTTTGATCTCTGATTTTAGTGGTATTATTTTGATGATGTACCCTGCCCCTCTGACTCTTTGTTAAGTGCCCTTCACACTCTCTGCCCCATCCTGGAAAACCCTTTGTTTCCTAAAACACACTCTGCACCTCTCTGTTTTCTCCAATTTATGCCCTGGAAATCCTTTGCTCTTTGGGCCATGTTTCCTGATAACTCCATTCTCACTTGTGGATCTTTCTTTACCTTTTCTAATCTGTTGTCTTGAAACCTGTCCTTTCATTCCCCTGGATATTCCTTTTCCTCAAGAAATCTCTGCTCTTTCTGCATTTTCTGAAATTTCTCTTCACTTTTCAAAATGTTTTCTAAGCCCCTCTGACTTATGCCCTTGTTTTCTGATGACTCTGTTCCTGCTTGCAGGCCTTACTCATTCTTTTCCCTGAAATGTTATCTGGGAACATGTTTTTTTCCTTTCCTCAGATATTCTGTTTTTTTTTTCCTGGTATCTTTTTGTTCTTCCTGCATTCCCTGGAAAACCATCCTTTCCTTTCTATTTCTTCAATTGGTCTTTGGGAAACTCCTTCATCTCTCCAGGTATTTCTAGCTCTTTTTCTGCTTCATGCTACCTTTGGCCCCTATGTTACTCTTGTCTCCAGGTAACAATGGAACATTGACCTTGAGAAGGAAATAGCATCTAGTGATTGCTCTAGTGATCATACCTAACAGTTGATTGCATCTAGCAGCTTGTACCCACCTATAATCTTCCAGTTACCTAGTGCTTATGCTCTCTTCTCTCAGCCCCATCACTCACCCCTTCAATCTCCCTCCATTCCATCTCCAATCCTTTCTGCCACAGTAACCACCCAGTCTGATTGATTATCTCCTCCATTTATATAGTAACCAGACTTACTCTATATCAATTGCCCCTGTCTACCCCTTGCATGCAATGACCAGACTTGCCCTGCATTGATTGCTCCCTTTGACAACCTCCTTTTATTTCTGCAGTGACTGATTCTTTATCTTTGTTGACTGCACCTGTTATAATGCACTTTTTTCAAACTTACTTTCTTTTACATTTCTAATACTCTTTTTACTCTTCACATGGTCACATCATGTGACCCTTTCACATCTTTACATACTTCACCTCTTTACCTTTTCACTATTTCACACCATTACATTTCACAGGTCTAGACTGGTCTAGACTATGAGATCATATCTTATGTTTTACATGTGTATTTCTAGGTTCCCACTTCTTTTCTGCTATTGGCTTGCTTACTATACATTAAATTTAGGGCCAGTCCATCTTACATGGTCTGTGCACATCACTGTAGCCTATATAAACAGGAAGCACAAGCTGGAATTCCCCAGTCTTGCATACTTGAGCCCTTTGTAGCTTTTTCAAGTCACAAGTCACTTTGATCTTCTTTGCATAGTTTCAATCCCTTTGTGTTCAAAGAGATCACTTGTTTTTATTAGTCTTGAGGATTAACATATACAGAGGTGCTTTAGGAAGAATCAATGCTAGTCAGCATTTCAACACCCATCTTCAATTATTTCTACCTCTTTTCTGAGTAATGACTAGGCTTTGCTTAGGACCTATCTGAATGCTACTCATTACCCTGGGTTTAACTTCCTGGAAGCACACACAAATGAAGTCTGATTCCAATTACCATATAACTTGTGTCTGTTGTAAAAGAGGTAGAATCAACAAGTACTCTTATTGCAGCAACCACTCCTCTGGATTTTCTCTGACCTCCACTCCACAGTGCTTCAGCTCTGCTTTAGCCTCAAGATTAACTACAATAACCTTTGGCCCTTTTGCCACAATGTAGCCTGCTCAATAGCCTTCAGCTAGCTTAATCCAGATCAGATCATAAAGAAGCATATTCTGCTCCATCAATCCTGCTTAAAGATGGCCCCTGATTTTGTAAATTGCATTTGCCACCAAGTGATCTCCTACAGGCTCTGATCCCCCACCTTCTCTTATCACAGGACCCTTAGATTGTGCCTGCTCTGTCTTTCTAACCTCTTTTTTGGAACCTCTGGCCCCAGATTCCTTAGATCTCCAAGCTAATGCACTGGTCATTGAAGCTTTTCTTCTTCTATACTCCAGGTTCTTGAGCTGGTTCTTGCATTTGGTCTCTCACTGTACCTTCCAGCCCACCTCCCTTATTGATGCCTCCATCAGGCAATAGCCCTCAGCCACCTGCCAAAGACTCTCCTCTGTCTCCTCTGAGTCTGCCTGCTATTGGGCACCCCTTCCTCTCCCACCTTCCATCTCTGCTTTCTCTCTGGCTTCTCCTGGCCAGGGTGGTCACACTTTACCTTTGCCTCTATATAGGCAAGGCATGATGTCAACTTGCCCAGGCCCACCTGGCACTCCAGTTCCCAGTTGTCACACCTCTGGCACCCTGGTCCCTCTTTTGCTCTCCTCTTGCTATTGCCACTACTCAACCTTATCTGGGCTTGGCAAAGTTTCTTCATCTAAGCCAGTTTTTGAGTGCTAGGTCCTGACTCCATTTCCAATACTCACCTGTTTCTGGACTGCTGCCACTGCTTTCCAAGCCTTCTCTACTTTCTTCTGAGCCTCCTCCTCTCTCCTTACTTTTCCCCACCGCTTCTGCTCAGCATACTTCATGTCACCAAGCTCCTCTTCATCTTCAATGTGCTCCTCCAGGCACTCATCAGACCAGGTGTGAATGTTAGTGAATGAAGACATGATGAGGGATACTAGTGTGAAAGTCTCTGGGATGGTATTTGCTTTTATGGTTTTCTGGCCAGCTAAACCCTGATGCCTGCTCTGCTCACTTATTCATCAAGAGCACATGCTTCACAGCCTTCAGGGGTTCAGGCCTTAAGAGGGGAATACTGTCACATCCTGTGCCAACAGGTCAACTCCACTATATCTCTGATGCAACTCCAGTTGCTTTTAGGCTTTAAGCTGTGTGTTTCCTAGTTCCCTTTACCTCTGTCTTTTCCTACCTAACAATTGATTACAACTTTACCTATGCTAACTCCATACCATTCTGATACAACTCCATTGTTCCTCCAACCTTACTTTCTGTTCCTGTTCCTTTGTGCTGTACTTCTCCCTGTTATTACTTAGTTTCAGTTTGACATTATTTGACATTGTTTCCTCTGACATCTCCATTCATATCCAGGATGCATTGGCACCTGCTTCACTTATGAGATAACTCCTTTCATATTTTCATTCCCTCCTTAGATAATCTGCCTCCCTGAGATATAAGTACTGTAATTCTGTATCTTGTACTTTAGTTTGAATATCAACCATAACATGATGTTATGATTCCCCCAGACCCCTTCTGCCTCATGACTTGACATTGTACCCTACCCTAAGTCCCTCAACTTACTCCACAACTTAACATCATGCCTCTTGTTGGGAAAATGCCCTATGGCCTATTCTGGACCTCCAATAGTTTCCAACCCCTCCATAAATCAGGGCACTCAGTACTAGCATAAGGGCACACCACATAAGGTGAAGCCAAGCCCTGTCCACTCTGGAGTTATCTGAAGTCCCCCTGGAGTATGTCAAAACATTTATAACACAAATGGAACAGCCAGCAACATAGTTGTGGATAAAAGTAATGAGGCCAGGTCACCAAAACTCAGCAGAGACAAGTTGTCAGGTCTTTAAATAACCAGGGTGGCTGGCAGAGGGGTGATTGTGACATCATTAAAGAATGGCATAATGGAGGTTAATGGAGGAAGGGATGAAGATATGATTGCAGTAAGTGAGCAAACTGTCAATTTCCTTCCAATCAGAGGTGCAGGAGTGCAGGAATTTCTTATCTGTGGAGACATCCTGTTTTTGCAGGATGGAGAGGCAAAGGAGGTCACCTTGTTGATGTTTCTTAATATGGGTGGAAAGGTTAGCATCAATAAGGTTGATGAAGAGTTTGGGGGGAAGAAGGGTGACTTTCTGATTATCCTGAGAAGTATCAGGACAAAGATCAGGGTGGCAAGAGAGGGTGTCAGGCCCAGCAAGAGAGATACCAGCAACATGGGAGAGTTGCAGGTCAAAGTTGGCAATGTTGAGAAGCCAGTGAGCTTGTCATCAATTAAGCTTCTGAGGAGATTTAAAATAGGTCAGGTTTTTGTGATCAGTGAAAACCTGAATGGGAGTAGAGGAGCCAAGGAGGTATTGCCTCCAGGCTTTCAGTGCATGAATGACTGCAAGGAGTTTGTGATCATAAATGTCATAATTCCACTCAGCAGTGGAGAAGGTCTGGGAGAGATAAGAACAGGGATGCCAATCCCTGTTCTTGTTAGTTTGAAGAAGAATACCACCAGATGCATAAGCAGAAGCATTGGTGGCAATGGCAAACAGGCAAGTGAGATCAGGCATCTGCAAGACTGGTTGTGAGAGGAAGATCACCTTGAGAGAATCAAAGGCTTTCTGAGTGGCAGAAGACCAGAACCATGCCATGGACTTCTTGGTGAGATCAAGGAGGGAACAAGTGATAGTGGAGTAGTTGGGAATAAATTGCCTGTAGAAGGAGTGGGCCACTGGGAAATACCAGCAAGTTTAACAGGATCCATGGCAAGTTCACCAGGATGAACTATCATCCCTAGATATTCAACCTGGGAAGCAGTGAAGGTACATTTCTCCAGTTTGAGGTGGAGATCAAGTTCCATCATTTGTTGGAGGACATGGGAGGTACATTCCTGATGGGTGTTAGCATCAGGGAAAAAGATGAGAAGGTCATCCATATAGATAACAAGCCATTCTTAAGCAATCATATCCTGGAATAAATCATTCATGAAATGCTGGAAAGTAGTGGGTGAGTTGTTCAAACCAAAGAACATCACTGTGGGTTCAAAGAGCCCCTTATGTGTGATGAATGCAGCTTTCCATTGATATCTGTCATGAATATGGACATTATTATAGCTCCAACAGACATTGAACTTAGTGAAAAGTTGAGCATCTCAGAGCTTGTTGATGAGGTCAGAGATAAGGGGGAGTGGATAGGCATTGCAAATGGTGTACTTATTAAGATACCTGTAATCTTGACAGGGGCAGAGTTTACCATCCTTTTTCTTGATGAAAAAGAAGGACAAAGCTTGAGGGGATTTAGAAGAACAAATCTTCCCAGCTCAAAGATTCTCTTTGAGGAATGCTTCTGTGGCCTGTTGCTTGGGGAAGGATAAGGGGTAAACCTTACTGATCTTTGGGACAAACATGTCCTTCAGATTGATCTTGTGATCATAGGGGCAAGAGGGTAAAAGGTGGTCTAGAGTTTTCAGGGTATTGGAGAATACTGATGAGAACTGAGAGTATTTGAGGGGAAGGGTCATCTTGGATTTGGCCTTTTTGGCCTTGATGGCAAGCTCAGTGAATGTAATGAGCCAAGCGACAGTGATCTTGGGGAGATAAGAGGAGCAGTGATCTAAAATCCTGCTAGAGTGGCAGTCATAGAGCAAGTCCTTGATTGACTGCTCTGGGGTGACATAGTCCAGGTAGCAGACCAAGAGTTCATCATATAGGACAATGATATCTTCAAGGAGTCCATCAAACCAAGGTTTATGGACAGAGTTGACATGGTAAGTGAAGTCATCAGAAGGAGAATCTGGAATGGTGAGTGTGTTTGCCATCCAGTCAATGGTGGGGTTTGTGGCCTGAAGCCATGGATGACCAAGGATGATGTTCTCCTTCCTGCATGTGATGACATAGCAGGAAACTGGGAAAACTGATTGTTTGAAGTGAAGAAGGAGGTCACAAGTTTGAGTGATCTTGCCCTTTTTGTTTTCAGAGTGGTCAACATTCCAAATAATGATTGGTTCATTGAGTTTCTTAGTGGGGAACTGGTTCTTCTTGATGAAGTCCCAGTTTATACAGTTGATCTGTGCTCCACTATTGACAAGAGCATGAGTCACTATGACTTTCTTGGCATGAGAGGGGGAGGAAACTTGAATTGCAATCTTCATTGACTTCTTTGAAGCAGATACAAGTACAGGTGCACAAGAAAAGGAGGGAGTACCTTGCATAGAGGAGGTACTCCATTTTAAAAACCCTGCTTTCCCATCTTCTTCTTCTGTTCTTTCTTTACCACTACTCTTGCCACCCCATCATTGGATTTGTTGTCACTAACCTCCTTGATCTTCATTGTTGGTTCTTTGGCCAATACTGTCTTGACATGGGGGGTTTCCTTGGTGGTGGTGGTGGGGGAAGAAAAAGCTGGAAAGTTGGGGCAGGCAGTGTTAATATGACTGGGTTTCCAGCATCTGAAACAAAGTTGATTCTTGATGCAGAAGGCCCTTCCTGCCTCAGTGAGGTGGCCTTTTTTTATGGCATCAATGTCCATAGCATTCAGATCTTTCTCCAGCTTGGATGTAGTAGAGGGGGGCATAGGGGTCCAGATGAATGTACAGGGGTTCTTTCACTGTTGTTCTATAGAGTAAGCATGCTTCATAGTTCCTTGGAAATGAGCAGCCTTAGTATACCACTTGGCAATAGTAGAGGGAATTGTATCCAGGTTATGGATGCAATAGGATAGGTAGGATATGAGTCCTGTTTCAAAGTAGCCAATGAGAATGTTGTCATCAGTAATTTTAGCAGTGACAACTCAGTTCTGGAACTCAGTGGTGTATTCAGTAAGGGAAGGCATCCATTTACCTTTCTTCCCCTGCTTCATCTGTGTGTTAGCCAACCAGTGAATGGCAGCATTAACCATGTCCTGTTGTTGGAAAACTTTCAGGAACACATAGGTGAAGTGGAAAAACTTTCCCATAGTGACAGTTATGCCAGAGATGCATTTCTTCCAGTATGTTGCAGTCCATGACAGTGCTGGCCCTTTGGTCATAAAGGAAAGGGCAAATGCAATCTTCTTCTCATTGGAGTTGTAGACTGCACTATTGACAAAGAGGTAGAACTGGACTGTGTCCAGCCAGTTCTTGATCTTGGATTAATCACCATCAAAGTGCTCAGGGGCATCAAGATGAAGTTCCATTGGCTTGGTGGTGGAGGTAGAGGAGCCAGACATGACTACAGGTGGAGAGGATTGAGGAAGGGTAAACACAGGTCAATGTTGGATGGGAGTAGAAGAGGGAGGTGTCTGGACTCAGGGAATCTGCAAGGAAGAAGAAAGTTTGTGAGTGAGGTCATGGTCTTCTTGTACTTCTTCTTGAGAGGAAATGAGGATATCCATGAGCATGTCTTCTGGTGTAAAAGGGTGATCCAAAGGAGAGGGTTTCTCAGGCTCTAAAGTGGACTCAAGGGGGTCTAAGGTAGAGGCACAAGGCTCACCCCAGAGGGAATTGAACAGTGAAGGTTGTTTGGGTGGAATGGTGGGAGTGGTCTATAGCAATGATAGTCAAATAGAAAGGACCCTTTACTATTATAGAGATCCTATCTCCCATTACATATCACCTTTACCTTTCCATTTTCTGGAAAATCCACCTGATCTTCCATGCTTTGTTGTTATTGCCCTATTACATGAATGACATTCAGGGAAAAAACTTCCATGCTTTTCCTCTGAATCTTATAGAAGATGAAGAGAAATATGAAATTGAGCAGATATTAAAACATCATAGCTCTTCTAACAACTGCCAGTTCTAATCCATTGGAAAGGATACTTGGCCAAAAATGACTCCTGGGAATCTGAGCAGAACCTGAAATGTTCCTAGTTCACTCTGAATAAGTATAAACTTCTCCATTCTCACAACTTCAACTTTTCCCCCATTTTCTCTTTTTCTGCCACCACCAAGAAGTCCAACCACCTTTGCAAATGAACATGCCTTTCTTCATTAACTAAGACTTCCACTCCTGCAATATCCCTATTAACTTACCTGCTGCCACCATATTTACCCTCTCTATTAAGCAGGAAATCCCTGCTGAGTTCTCCATCTCTTTTCTGATTACTCCTATATCCTTTATACCATCACATATTTCTGTCTCCTCTAACTCTTGTTTTACTTCCCCACATGCTTCATTAATAGAAGATATCCCTTTACTGGAATTTGTCTCATCTCTTCCTGTTATTTTTCTTGGTCTTTCTATCATTGCCCCTGTTTTCATTGTCACTATATGTTATGGTTTGGTTTTGAACTTGGTACAAAGAGAATGATAACCCTAGTCTAGGGCTTTGATGTCAGTGTCAATAGAATGAGAGTAAAGAATTTATATGAGAAGAACACTGTACTAGATGATACAAGTGCTCAAGACTGGGGCTTGAGACATGCTAGAGCTATAGTATTTATACTATACAGAAAGGTGCATGGACCAAGACCCTGATAGGAGAATTCCCATGGACCCTGAGGTACCATCAAATGGAAAAGAAGCATTTGTGGGAATAGCCAATGGCTGAAAAGAAGCAATGCTTCTAAAATGGAAGAACAGCAGATATTGTTAAAACTTTCATCCCACTAAAAAGAAGACTGTTAAAATCTATACCAAGACAAGTATACTTTTAACCAGTTCCTTTTTTAAATGAAATCCTTGATGCTGAAGGAAGGTCAGGACTCCAGGGGGCTCCAGAGAGCTCCAGGGGAATCTAGGAAGGGTTTCAATGGTTGAACAGGACTCGGCTTCACCTTATGTGGTACATCCTTGCACTTCTCCATTGTCCCAATTTACATAGATGTTGGAGGTGGGTAATAAGGCTATTTCTATGCTCAACAGGAGGGACAGGCAGAACAAGGAGAGTCAAGCCTAGTTATGGGGGTAAGGCTTTATAACTCCTTCAAGAATATTGCATAGCCTCAGAGGTACTCTAGAGTAACCCAGAGGGTCAGAGTAAGCCCAAGGGCTTGAGCAGAGTAAGGATGATGACAAGAGGGTTTTCTGGTATTTTTGTTGATATTCATACTGAGGTACAAGATACAAAACTACAGTACTTATACCTTGTCAAGGCAGAACTATCTAGGAGTGTAATGAAATGAGACAAGTACAAACTCAGAAGCAAAGCAGATGTCTAGATATCTAGGAAACAAATGGAGATGTCAGGGAAGACAATGTCCAATCATGTCAGACTGAAACTGAAGGGTAACAGGATAAAACAGGGAAAAGCAAGAAACAGGAATAGAACAGGAATAGTAACAATGATGGTAATGGTAACTGACTGGAAATGGTAATGGAGTTATATCAGGATGGTCCAGAGATGACAAAGGGGAACTAGGGTAGTACTTAACTGGGGCAGAGATAGACTGGAAGCAGAATAAGGTGGAGTGGGAGCAGAAGCCCAGGGGAGTATATAATGCTGAGGGGCAGAAAGTGTATATGCATAGCTGGGGAAGACTGGAATGGTAATGGAGGACCAGAGTTGCCTGGAGGAGAATCAGAGGGCTGGAGTAGCTTACTAGGTGTGAAGACCAATTGTAAGCCAGGTCAGAATGGGGTTGGAATTCAGGTTGGAGGTCTGGGATATGACAGATATTAAGAACAGGTATAAGGCATGAGGCTAACTCTATGCCCTGGGTCTAGACCAGTCATGTGACCCATCATGTGACTTGATAAGATAAAAGATTAGATAACCACATGGAAAGATAAGATAAAGTCATGTGATCAAAAGTTTGAAAAATGCGGACTATAACACTATAGAGTCAAGTTCTATCCCTGTTCCACCTCCTGTTGCAGATGCTATGGCTTAGGGCATCCTTAGTGTTGATCTCCCTCTCTCTGCCCATGCTTTTCACCACAGTACCCCCATGGAAGCCTACTTGGATAACATTTGCACCTTTGTCATGGACTTCTGCCTTGCTGTTCCCATTAGCTCACATCTTAATATGTTCTCCCTACTCTGGACTATCTACCAGATCTACATGCAGCTTTTATACCTTTTCATTCTTGTATCTGTACTTACTCACATTCTCCACAGCTGCATTGCACTTATTCAGGCCCTTATCACTTCCATCCATTAAGAACTTCTCTTTTTCCTCAAGATTCTTTTCTACTAGCTCAAATCCAGTGAATTCCTCACTAACCTTGACTACTATATGTGTGAGCTTGTGTTATATCCCATATCTCTGATTCAATTCCAACCCAGCTTATATCTGGTCCTTATATCCAGTAAGCCAATTTAGCTTTTTGACTCTTCTCTATGCAACTCTGGCCCTTTATTATCATTTCATTTCACTCTAGCAATGCTTATAATGTTACAAAGTGACACTGCAGCATTAGAACCAGTTACATGACATTACATAATCATATACAAGGAATCCCATTTTCAGCCTAATCCTAGTCTGTGGTTTCATTTCTTTAAAAGTATTTATCATTTCCTCTTCCTAGCAGTGGTCACATGATCATTAGTCACCTGACATTGAATTTTCCCTGGATCTTCCTGGGAACTGCCCCTAATCCTATCTTCATTGATCTGATCTGGATTTGATCTGGATCTGAATTTCATTTAAGATGCATCTATGGCAGATCTATAGATTGGATCTTATCTGTGGCAGAGATCCCCATTCTCATGGTGCAAGCACCTGTGACCCTGCATTTCCAATAGTTACTTCTCTTCCATTCTCCCTTATTCATGCCTGCTCTTTGCTGGCACTTTTTTATATTTGTTTTATGCTTACTCATTATCTATTTACCCAGGGTTTGGGGCATTTCCTGATTAGTAGCTCATGTATTAGTCAGCAGTAGTCCTTAGACATTATATAAGGGTAAGAGTGCAGAGAACTGACTTTCCAGTCTTTGTTACTTGAGCCTTGAGCTTTCACAAGTTGTTATGGTGTCAATCTTGAAACAACCCATTCTAACCCTAGACAGTCTGCCTTGATGAGGTGTGCCAGTTTCATTGTCAGATTCAGATTGAATAGAATGTGTAATGGTATATGAACTCAGGGTAGCAATGCCTAAGGAGCCATTTTACTTAGTTAGAAGGGAAAGACTATCTTAAAGGAGGTACTATTTCAGTATAAGGATAACAAAGGATAACAAAGTAATTAAGGCTGGGGAGCTGAAACCAAGGAACTACTCTGCTATTTATACTATAGCCAATGGTGCACAGACCACCTAGTCTCTCCAGCACAATATTAAATAAGGGAATAGGGCATAGGGCATGCTTACTGAGATTATAACCAATGGGCCATGTGGATAATGTGTGTAGAATGGAGAGGCAGTGTGGAATGGAAGGTAAGGATTCAGGGTAAGTGGAGATTAAACCATACTCTCTACCATAAGGCTAAGGAGATCCCATTTAAAGGTCTGCCATGATCAGATCCATTAATCTAGATCCAGATTTAAGATCCAAGATCTAATGTCATCTAGATTAGATTGGGAGATGCACCTATTATCTGAAATGCTAGATTTAACCATAAGCTGTGCCCAAACCCAAGGGAATACTCTGAATAACAACTTAACCATATTCTAGAGTTTATCCTTGTTTGGCAATAAAGTCTCACAGTCATGTGCTTGTTATATAACTCTTCTGCTAGTGAATGTTATGTTCATAACACAAATAATCTCTTGGGGATTTTCCCTTAAGGCCTGGCTAGAACTTATTCCTTTATCAACTTGATTAGGCTTATCATTTTTTTTCACTTGTCTAGTTAGAGCCACTAGCTCATAAAAGCTTACTCAGTAGAAAAAGCACCCTAAAATGGGGTTAGGGTTAGGATAAGTCCACCTCATTCAGTAGCAGAAGCATGCCCTTATGTAAAGATTACATGTCACATAAACCTTCTGCCTTGCCATTAGTACAAGTATCTCCAGCCCTCTATTCCTATTTCACTCTAATTTTAACCTTAGTTTTTTTCCATTCTCAATATATACTGCCCTAGTTTTACTTTGTCTTCTTCAGACCACTCTGCCACTACTCTGTACTTAGTTCCACTTCATGTTCTGTTTCTGTTTCCCTTTCACTTATTTTTATCATCTTTCAGTTTCAGTCTAACATGATTGAACATTGTCTTCCTTGACATCTTCATTTGTCTCTTAGATACTTAGACATCTGTTTTACTTCTGAGATTACACCTGTCTTATTTTGCTATACTTTTAGATAGTTCTGCCCTCTAAGGTATAAGTACTGTAGTTCTGTATCTTGTACCTTAGTTCAAATATCAACAAAACACCCCTTGTTGTCAATCTATTAAACTAGGACATACTCCAAAGATACTCTGAATAACTCCAGAGGGTTGGTCAAGTGGGGCTTGGCTTCACCTTGTGTGGTGTACCCTTGCACTTGTCTGGAGCCCTGATTTACAGAGGGGTCAGAGATGTGTTGGAGTGATAGAGTAAGTTGTCAAGACTTGTTGGAGATGTGAGAATGGTGGGTCCTATCACAAGGAGGGGTGATACATAGATGGGGAGAAGAAAGCATCAAGTTTTGTCAATATTTAAACTATTATATAGGATACAGAACTCCTATACTTATATCTTGGGGAAACAGATTATCTAAAATACAAAGGGTGAAGTAAAGGGGTTATCTCTAAAGCAAAGGCAGGTGCTAATGCAACCTGGATATAAATGGAGATATCAGAGGAGATAATGGCTAATAATGTTAAACTGAAACTGAACAGTGGCAGAATGAAGTGAGAGGCAATGAGGAACAGAAACAAGAAGTAATACCAGAGGAACTATGGAGTTGTACTTGAATAGTATGGAGTTAACATATGTAAAGTCATAAGTAACATTAAGTAAAGGTAACAGAAATCAGTTAATACATAGCATAAAGTTGTAAAAACAACCAGAGTTGCACCAGAACAGAAGCAGAGCAGACTCACTGGCAAGGGATATAACACAACCTCACTCTACCTGAGCTACCCAGCTTACTCTACAACTCTCTGGATTACTCCAGAAGGCCTTCAGATCTGAGCAATGTCCTCAAGAAAGTTCCTAGAAATTGCTCTTGTTATAACTAGGCTTAACACTCCTTGTCTTGTCTGTATTTCTCATAGAACACTGAGACTGCTCTCCAATCACCTTCAATTACCTCCCTTCCCTTTGTAAATCAGAACAAGTATGGAGTACAAGGGTACATTACATAAGGTAAAGCCAAGTTTCATTTAACTACTGAAACTCTTCTAGTTTCAGGAACCTTCAGGCTTCCTCAGAAGTCTCTGGAGTTTTACCAACTGTTCCTTGAGTTTCAGCAGTACACTTAACCTCTAGAGAAGTATCAACAAACATTTATCTTGAAGATCAGTTTCAATAGCTTGCTGCCATCCATGGCTACTTTTCATCCATACTATCTGCCCTATCCTTCCCTCTTGATGATGACAAGCTCACTGCACTTGAACACACCAAAGCTTGGTGTGTTATGCTAGGCCCAGGTAGGGACAGGCATAGACCTTGCTGTGGAGAAAGAGGATGAAGCAAACTGAAGGTAAGCTTTAAGACAAGTAGAAGGCAACAAATGAAGTGTTGTACCTTAGTAGTACTGGCTACACTCCCAGGGGTGTGCCAAGATCAGATGCTGATGATCCTCTGGTTAAGTGCCAGGACACAAGCAATGGATTTCAAGTATGTAGGTACAAGG
>JBBPKN010000188.1:0-59340 GCA_038089275.1 Pulveroboletus cf. rosaemariae | reverse complement strand
TCCCCATCCCCATGCCCACTCCCCGTCCAAACCAGGTTCGTCCCTCCCATTCCCCTCTCCCCACCCTCCTCACTCCTCCCCAGCCGTTCGACACCCCCGTCGACGAACTGTCTCCCGCCCCTCGCTCCCGCTTCCGGCGTCGCATCTCTTTCTATTCCCCCACCAACACCTCGCCCCCCCGTGCTCTCTCCCCCGTTCCGCCCTCCCCATCCACCCCATCCGCACCAAAGCAAGGCCCCCTCCACGACCTCAAGCGCTTCCTCAACCACCACATCCCCCATTCCCACGCCCACCCCCAGTCCTCTTCCTCCAGCACCTCTCCGTCTTCCCCCCAGAGCTCTCCAAACTCAACCACACCCCACACACCCGCTGAGCCCCATCTCCAGCCGCAGCAGCAACGCAGAGGTCTCGACTTTGACACCTCTTCCATCATCGACGTCGTCCCTGCACTCATCCCTGTAGATCCCCTTCCAAAGGACAACGACCACCACCATCTCTTCCCCGCTTTCATCAACAAAGCCTTTTACCCCAAAGACAAACTAAAGGTCAAGGACAGGGACAAGCGCCATCCATCTCTCCTCGCCCCCGATTCCTCTTCCCCCTCTTCCACCGTCTCCTCAAAACGTCCTTCCCCCTCCCCCCCTTCCATTCCGGAGCCCTTCACACCTTCCACCTACTCTCGCCCCGTGCCTTCTCTTTCGTCCGCAACGAACGCCCACCTCTCCAAAAAGTATGGCAAGTGGGGCCGTATACTCGGCTCCGGTGCAGGTGGAACCGTCCGTCTCATCCGTGGCCGTGCAAAGTCGGGAGGCGCAGTATATGCTGTGAAAGAGTTCCGTCCTCGTCGCACAGGCGAGACAGAGCGCGAGTATGAGAAAAAGGTTCGTGCCGAATTCTGTGTCGGCGCCTGCCTGAAGCATGTCAATATCATCGAGACCGTCGACATCGTCTGCGATCATGGTCATTACTATGAGGTATCTCTCCCCTATCCTCTCCCCCACCTTTCCGTCTCATCCCCAATAGGTCATGGAATATGCCCCATATGACCTCTTCTCCGTCGTCATGTCCGCCAAAATGCTTCGTCCAGAGATCTTTTGTGTCTTCCGTCAGATATGCAACGGCGTTGCATACCTCCATGCCTTGGGTCTCGCTCATCGTGATCTGAAACTCGACAACTGCGTCCTCACCGGCGGCAACGTCGTCAAACTCATAGACTTTGGTACTGCGGTCGTCTTTGCATACCCCGGTTCAGATATGGGTGGCTCTGTTTCCAATCCGTCTAGCGCCGTCCAGACCACCAATGGTCCCACTATGGGTTACGTGGGCACTCGGTCAGACGCCCCCGCGCCACATACACATGCACGCCTCATCAACGTATCTGGCATTGTGGGCAGCGACCCGTATCTCGCCCCCGAAGTCCTTGCTGGTGGCAACTATGATCCGCGCAAGGCAGACGTTTGGAGCGTTGGCGTGATTTTTGTGAGTCCCTTGGCTCTCGTGTTCCGGTCGTCGCCACCTGTTGTTGTGTGTCACCCTACCTTGGCACTTCTGTGCCAAGGGTGAAGGTATCCCGCAGTACGTGATAACGGCACGGGTTTAGGCTTAGGCCCCATTTGGTTTACTCCACACATTCGGAAACCTGGTGCTCACCCTTGTCAAATTGACAGGTGTGCATGATCTTACGGCGCTTTCCCTGGGCCGTACCCGATCGCGAACGAGATGCATCTTTTCGCGCCTTCCTCGAAGCAGAGGGCGAAAACCCATTCGACTCGCATAGATCTCGCTCCAGCCGTTCGAGCCGTCGCGTGCGACAGGGTGCGAAGAAGCCTGGAAAAGGGCTTGGCGCCGCGGATACAATTCCGGCAACTCATGAGTCCCACTACCTGACCATTCCGTCAGCAAACCGTACCACATTGCTGACTTCAGCGCCAGGCGGTAGGTACTCACTCGCATGAGTCCTGAACTTGTGCTGAGACCTCGCCCATTCGTTGCAGAACACACGAGTTTGCTCGCACCCACCTCGCTTCCATCCGACGATGCTAAATCCCTCCTTAGCATGACCAGCAGGTTCACCGAAAGCACCTATCCTTATCCACCCACGACTATTTCTACCAACTCGCGCACCCGTTCTGACTCCCTATCGCATACTTCGTTTTCTGGTGCGGAAGACGAAGAACGGCGACATGAGGAAACAACCAGGTTGACGAAGCAAGTATTGTTAAGTCCCGGACACGGTACGAGGACCGCAACGCTTCCCCCACCAGGGCAAGAACCTCAGATCGATGGAGTTCTCGGAGAATGCGAGATGGACAAGAGCGTCTTGGAGCTGGGTCGGCCAGCTTTGTCGACCGAGAGTCTACCTACGCATACTATTCAATCAAATGCTGTTGGCTGCACGAATACACCGCCGATTAGCACTTCAATCGTCCGTGCGGAGGAAGTTGTAGCGAGTCGCTTACCTCTAGAGCAGTTGTCTCCATCATCGCCATCACCCCAGTCGCAACAATTCCCATCTTCGGAACCGCGGGCGAGCCGCCCAGCACCATCCCCTCCCGGTTCTCCACCTCGGACGTGTCAGCCAGCCTCGAAGTCCGAGACCCAAAAGAGAACCCCACGCAAGCGTACCGTCTCACGTACCTCACCCAACTCTGTTTTCCGTCTACTCCCTCGTGAAACCAGACCTGCACTCCGTCGTATGCTATGCTTTGATCCGAAAGCTCGTACGACGATGGGCAAGCTGCTCTGGGGGCGAAGTGGAGGCAATGGCATTATTGCCCTTGGGGAGGGCGAGAAGTGCGATTGTGAAAGGGATCGGGGGTGCAAGGAGGATGACGACTTGGACGCTAACGAAGACGATGACGATGGTCAAGATAGTGACGAAGAGTATGATGACGACCTTGGAGATCCTTGGGTCAAAGGCATCGATACTTGTACAGAGAAGGAAATGCCTGCGCATGAGCACGCTCGTATTCCAGCGGATGAGAAGACCATCAAGAAGCGATTCTTCTGAGCCCGCTGGTGTGGAGGGCATGGAGAAATGGCAACAACCGAAACAGCCTTTTTCTCTTGGATGCCTCGCGATGTCCTTGCGGAACGATGGCTAGGGTATTTAATCGATTGTCCACTTCTCCACCATCGATTGTGAAGAGGCGTTCAGCACCCCGTTGTTACCATGCAGACATGTGTCCCCCTTGGGAAGCCCAATGCCAGCCATTGTCCTATTTCTCAATGTCTGGCTGGCCACACTTCTCGCCGGTTGTGCTCTCTCCTGGTGCTTAACTCGATCCTGCCGCGCCATTCGATCCACCTTCGTTCGTTGCTAGAACTCCTACTCGTTTTCACTGTCGCTTGACAGACCTCTCTGTAGATTTATGTTGCACCTTCCTTGTTTGTTTCTACTCCGTTCAGCATCTTTCACTATCTCGTATCTCATATTCACACTAGTATCCCCGGGGATGTCCTAACCTTGTTGTGGAAGTCGGCTGTACATGGATGAAGTCGACAGAGCAGAAGAGTTGTGTCTTATATTTTGTGCATCTGCTGACACGTTCACACTATGCAACCTGGAATTCTTGTACATGAGGATGGACCCGTTCTAATATACTAGCAAATCTAATGTATGCCAATCGTAGAGCGCTCTACTACCGAAAGCGCCTGGACGCCAGTTACCACCACCAGCACACACCCGACCGTAGACAATCTCTTTGGGGGACACAAAATCTGTCCTACCATAGGACCTGTTCCCTGACCACATCCGATCTAAGCATACAGACCTTGCAGAGACTACACAGACACGATGACCGATGATCAGCCTACAAAGCAAAAGTTGTGGGGAGGCCGGTTTACTGGCAAGACAGACCCGCTGTGGGTGCTCTTCTCCCTTTCCCCTTCCCTTATCTGCGTTGGTCGTGAGTAATGACGACGGGACTGGAGCTGACCCGCTCGCAAGGATGCACGCATTCAATCAATCGCTCCGATATGATCAGCGCATGCACGCCGCCGATATTCGCGGGTCGATCGCGTACGCCAAGGCGCTCACACGCGTACGAATATTGACGGGCGAGGAAGAACGCAAAATAGTCGAGGGGCTCCAAGCTGTTGGGAAAGAATGGGAGAGTGGACAGGCAAGTCCCCCCCCCTTTTTTTTTTTTTTTACTTCTGTCTCTCTCCTTATTTTACTCCGGGTTCACAAACTTGTTGGGGTTCGTTCTAGTTCACACCTGCGCTCGATGACGAAGACATTCACACTGCTAATGAACGACGGTTGAGTGAGTTAATCGGACCACTTGGGGGTAAGCTGCATACAGGACGATCGAGGAACGATCAGGTGGCGACGGACATGCGATTGTGGTTACTCGATCAAGTGGCGAACGTGCAGACGAGTCTCCAGGGGCTACTGCACGTCATGGTCGAGCGTGCAGACAAGGAACGAGATATCTTGTTACCCGGGTATACACACCTCCAGGTGAGGGCACCACCTGTTTCTCATTCTTTCCTTCTTGTCCTCTTGTGTGGACATGCGTATATTGACTGACGTGGTCATGCAGCGCGGCCAACCAATCCGGTGGTCTCACCACTTGCTCTCGCATGCGTTTTCGTTCAAGAACGACCTCGATCGCCTCCGACAACTCGTCCCGCGCATTTCCGTCCTCCCACTTGGCAGTGGTGCTCTCGCTGGCAATCCCTTTGCCGTCGACCGCGAATTCCTCGCCAACGAACTCGGCTTTATGTCCCTGGCCGAGAACAGCATGTGGGGCGTCGGAGATCGCGATTTCGTCGCCGAGTTCCTAATGTGGTCGAGTTTGACGATGACGCACATGAGTCGGTTGGCGGAGGATTTGATCATATACTCGACGGCCGAGTTTGGGTTCGTCACGTTGAGCGATGCGTATAGGTGCGTCGGTTGGCTTATGTTTTGAGGTAGGGGGTGACGGTGTGAGGCATGGGGTAGCACCGGATCGAGTATAATGCCACAAAAAAAGAACCCGGACTCGTTGGAGTTGTTGAGAGGCAAGGCGGGTCGGATCTTTGGCAACGTACGTCTGTCCTGGTTCCCGGTAGCGCAAACTATGATGACGAGTCGGAAGATGGCTGGATTCTTGATGACCCTCAAAGGTCTACCGTCGACCTACAACAAGGATTTGCAAGAGGACAAAGAGCCTTTGTTCGACGCCGTCGATACGATCCAGGCCTCTCTCCAGATTGCCGAGGGCGTGATTGCCACGATGACGGTGAGCACCGCGTCCTGTGCCCACCCACGATGCGGTATTTTACGTTTCCTCTGGGATGGGGTACTGACAATCACGACTGGTAGGTGCACGGGGATAAGATGTGCGCCGCATTGACCATGGACGTACTCGCAACGGACCTGGCAGACTACCTCGTCCGCAAGGGGGTACGTATTTTCCCACTACGAAACGATGATGATTTACGCAGACACACAACCTTATTTGCGCACACCTGTAGGTACCCTTCCGAGAGACGCACCATGTTTCGGGACGTGCGGTGGCATTGGCAGAGGCGCGCCAATGTCAGCTGAACGACCTCTCGGTGCAAGATTACAAGCAGCTGCACGACAAGTTCGGAGACGACGTCATGGACGTGTTTGACTTTGAGGCGAGCGTGGAGAGACGGACGGCAATCGGAGGGCCGAGTAGCGGGACGCTGGACCGACAGATCGCCGTTCTCCGGACTGTGCTGGGGTCTTGATGATCCATCAATACCTGGTGCTGTACCCGGGGGCGAGTGAAGGGCGGTGTACGTCGTAGGTGGTGTCAGTCACAAAAAAAAATCACTGCACGATATGACGATGGTTCGACCGGGAACCACTCCATGGGTCGAGAACGAAACCAAACGCTGGCACCCATCGAGCCGGCGGGACCACTTGAGCGTTGTCACCACTATGCTGAAACCACGAAGTCCTTTTGGTACACTAGCTCTGTAGGCGAGCGCCTTGAACGCCACCTATGACTACTAGGGAGTTCAGCGAGCAGAGTTTAATACGCCAAAGTGATTCGGTACCGGAAAGGTGGAGTAGTAACGGGTGCCCGTGGTCTATTGCACCTCCCACCGGCATGAGGTAGCCACGTATCTGAGTTTCGAGCAATACCAATCATCATCATCAGTCCAGTCTTGCTGGGCCCAGTGTGCTCGTTGCCTTTCCAGAATTGCGGACAGAGACGACTACTGGTCGTGCATTTGGAATAATACCTGTACAGACGAGCGCCGCGTCCAGCGATCTTCCTTACTGAGGAGCGGTCAGTCTGACGCGCCAGTTTGCAGGAGGTATCTCGCGGATAGCTGATCGGGGTCTACAGCACCAGATGGGCTTGAAGGCAGTCAGACCGCCAAAAACCGCCACTCTGGAAGTAGGAGCTTTGTTGGGGTCCGGTCCGCCTCGACAGTGCCCTATACAACCGAACAGAACCGAGCTGCGGCGGACAGAGGACCCACTGGTTTTTGACTGGTCTGCGGTCACAGACCTGAGCGAGCAGAGTGCGGTAGATTGTTTGTAGTCATTTGGTGCCACGCGTCAAAGTGGACCTGGCGCCAAAAAAAGAGAACGACCGCAGCGTCGACAGGGCCACAGTCCACACTCGTCGCCATCACTTAGCCTCGAACCCATCTTTGACGACAGACGTCTACTACCATGGATAGACTAGCAGCAATGAGAGTAGGTGCTCCCTTCGTCTCTTCGTCGACACCCACTGACCACAGCCCCGCCTTGTGTAGGCCCAGCAGCAGGGCAGGTAAGCGTGACGTTCCCCCATACACTGTGGGACGTCATGTTGATGGCTTACATCCGCTTAGCCAATATCGAGCAAATGCATATGTCCGACAGGACGACTCCGCGTACGAGATGTCTGAAGTCAGAGACAGCACAACTAACCTCACCGCTGGCGGAAACGGGGTAGACGCCGGAGACACGATGGGCGCGTTTTACGCTGAAGTACGTATGCTGTTCCCCTAGACACGCATGATGCTCAAGCACGCTGCCTTGTTCTCTCGCTCGTCTTCCCATCTCCTAATTCCGTATGCATCTGTTTTCAAATGTCACAGATAGCTTCCCTTCAAGACAGCATCAAGACATTCAATTCCAATGTCGCGCGGATTGACGAGCTCCATTCGCGGTCGTTGAATAGTACCGACGAAACGGCTGCCCAGCGGGATGCGGCCCAGTTGGCTGAGCTCGTGCAGGAGACAAGCGCGCTAAGTGCGACGTTGAAACGGCGTATTCAGGCATTGGAGAGACAGCCTGCGAGCGGACGGGACGGTCAGGTTCGAAAACAACAGGTAAGAACTAGTGGATAGGGGTAAAGAACATGTTCATCACTCGCTCTTTTCGTAGACGGCATTCGTCAAGTCCAAATTCGTGGATGCGATTCAAAACTACCAACAAGTAGAACAACAGTACAGACAAAAGTATAAGCAACGGATGGAGAGGCAGTTCAAGATCGGTGAGTTTGGTCCGGGGAGGGGTTATCCTCTGTTTGTGATGGGTTGAGTTGGGTGTGTTTAGTCAAGCCGGATGCGACACCGGAGGAGATACGAGCGGTGGTTAACGATGATTCGGGTGGCCAGATATTCAGCCAAGCTGTCAGTAGCCGCACCATGCATTCTGATGCTCGGGCTGACTCGACCTAGCTGATGAATTCGAACCGATATGGCGAATCAAGAGCTGCGTACCGCGAAGTGCAGGCACGGCACCAGGACATTCAGCGCATCGAGCAAACCATTGCAGAACTCGCGCAATTGTTCAATGATGTACGTCGGTCACCATTGTCTAGTGACAGTTATGACCTTTTTTCTTTTGTAGATGAGCATCATGGTAGAGCAACAGAATGATATGATAACTAACATAGAAACGACTGCAGCACATGTCGAAAAAGACATGGAAGCAGGGTATGCTATGCACTCTGGTCGACTCTTTGCTCTATGTAACATCTGCACTCCAGAATTGGCCACACAGAGAAGGCCATTGTCTCTGCTCGTGCCGCAAGGAGAAAACGGTGGATCTGCTTCTTCATTGTACTTATCATCCTTGCCGTTGTCGCCATCGTTCTCGCGGTTGTTATTACCAACAACACCTCAAAGAAGCATTAGGCAAGTCGCCCGATGCTTGCATGTGTTGCATGCCTTGCTTTGATTATCTCTTCCGCGTTTATGACTTTTTTAATCCCTCTAATTGCATGGCACTCGTTCCCTCTTCGTTCGTCGCCCACGGCGGCATGCCACTCCTTTGGACTGGACTAACACGATCACCATTCTCCGTTACCGTTCACGTTCTTTTCCGTCTTCATTACTATCTACTTGATTGAATCTAGTGACGATGATTCGGGTCGTACAATCCCTCGGTATCAGTTACTTTTCTCTTGCTGTCTGCATCTTGGCCTACAGTCGGTTTTGGAATATAGCTTTGCGGTGTGGGTCACCTTGGCACACGCGTGCTTGGCAGTGTTGATCTCCGTCGGATCGCTAGAGAAGGAAGACTACCTGTGAACGCGGTACAGAAAGACAAGGCCCCCTCCCCGGTGAGGAGTCGGATGTACTTCGATCCCCGAGTTACTGGCATGCGTTATATGATCCATATCGATGGCGTCGGGGCAAGGAAATGACCCGACTCCCTTGTTCGTCCATGCGGACTTGCCACATCCAGCGCACACAATTCATGATATCCGTGTCATTCCACATGACAAGAAACATGAGCATGTGGTGAGGCACGCATCGTGCGATATAAACATGACATCGACTATACTGTAGGAGCAAGAGTAAAAAGAAAAGTCCCGGGTCCTTGGGAAATGAAACAACGTTGTAAATCGAATGCTCTTGTGTACCGACAAATCGTGCTCTTGCAAACGTCCCAATTCTGGTTTCACCGAGAGAGTACAGCGGTTGCTGCAGATAGTTCTGGCGTGCAGTGGTGGTGGTGGCGGCGGGATCGTCTGTCCGGCGTGAGCCATACCTGCCAGTGGTTGGTTGCGTCCGGCCCTCCCCCTCTATACCAACCGTTGGGTCCATCTCGGAACCTGGAGGTTTAAAAAGTCTTGCGCGTCGTTTCAGGTTTGCCAACGGAGGTCCGCCTGTCACGGCCCCTCCACCAACACCCATTGAAAGAAATAGAAGAAGCGAATGAGGCGATCACCAAACATCTCGAACCAGGTGCGTTTATTTTCTTATCATGGAAAGGTAGTAATGCCCGCTATCGGAATTTTCGAGGAACAACACGGTCTGATTGACATGGAAAGGTCTTGTACTTGAATTTGGGACCTGTGATAGGCGTTTTTGGCTCAGCATCTGCGCACGGGCACACTTGAAGGCGCCCGCCCAAGGTCCTGAAACGTCTGCAGTTCGACGGGTGATGTGTGGTGTGTATGACGGTTATAGACTTGGGCATATTTCCGATCTCATCGAGTACACTCACTTGGCGTCGGATGTCAGGGTCTGTAAGGTGCCAACAGCGGGTGCACCGTGACACGAATGAAAGAACGTGCAAGGGATTGAAATACAGATGTACCCCGCGGCAATGTGCCACGTATGAAGCTCGATGAACGCGACTATTTAAACCGAGGGCAACGGTACTACCCGCTCAATGTCGGGAATCTGCACATGGGTTGTCTGTCGTTAGCGAACCGCCCAGCTGAAGAAGACGTAACTTACACAACCGTCACCGTTCAAAAGGGGGATAAAGCGGGAAGTGCCAATGGGTTGCTTGTTAAACGGCAAGGCCCTGAAAATACAAACGCACCCACGTTCTACGGTAGCGATCGTAGCAGCCTGTTGGCGGTGAGACGATCGGCCTCAAAAAGATTATATTTGGAATGCGTGCACATGTTGGAGCTAGCGTGCCATCTGTCTCAGTGTCCGTGAAAGGACAAGCATGTTTGGGAATGCTGGAAGCCTGCAGGACGTTGTCCCATGAGCCACCCGGAGTGTTCTTGTAAACCTGGAGTGCACGAGTCGGCTACAGGCCATGAGCGAAACGTTGCATCTCCCACAAGGGAAATACCAAGATACCCGCGGAGCTCGAATACGGACACACGAAATATACGAGTTGCGTCTGTTCAAGATGCCCTCCAGACAATGGAGGCACGTTCACGGACGCCGGTTCAAATCATGAACGAGACAGCATGCACCACCAAACCTCGACTGAGCCCGGTGACATATTGATCTTGCTGGCCTTTTTCTCGAAACCCATTACAGCACAATGATGGTGGCGGATAGTTACGACCGGAATACACCGGAAAGGACAGCTTGGCGTCGCTGGATTTACCCTAAACTACGGGCGCAACCCTGCATCAGCTCTGAGAACGCGAGATCTGAGTGATCAAGTCTGACCGTTGGATGAGGAGAATGTTCCGCCCCTCTGTCGTGGTTCGGTACTACGTCTGCTCGCATGTCTTCAGATATATGAATGGATGAACTTTGTAGAGACTTGCCGGGCATTGCCATAGCCTGCCATAAGTGTCGTGTCTTGGGATAAGGAGAACAGCTGGAGTTCATGCGCTGCCCTACGTTACCGAGGAGATGCATCGAATGCAAGTTCGTCGAGCATCGATATCAACGACACGGGGCAAGGCTGCAACCACTGCGTCGGCGGCTTTCTGAACCATTGCCGGTCGCCCAGAAGGCTCTGATCACACAGTTGTCCACGTCAAGCTCGACTCTGAGGATGGGTGACGACGGTGGCTTGTCGCGAAGGCTTTAGGAGACTTCGAGGGCTGTGGAAACATGCACGATGGGCCAGACCAGCAGTCGACTGTTAACTCATTCATGCTGTCAGCCCATGACAAGGCCACACACGCATGGCTGGCCTCAGAGCACAGAGCAGCTCTCGTGGTCCCTCTCAGCACAACAAGGGACCAGTCCTGCCACGCATGAGCCAGGATGCTCATGAGACGACAGAATGGCAAGTGAGAGCAGACTATCGTCACGATGGAATCGAATGCCGCTAAGAGCTCCTCAACGAACGCTGGCAGTCGTTTGGCAACTGGGCATCACGGAGTCAGGTCGGTGAATGACATCGTCCAACGTGAAAAAAAAATCTGAACACAACCGAAGGCACACGTCCAACGCCGCTCTCGTATCATTAATCATGCAATAAAACCTTATTTGACTATTTGCTCAAGGGCGAACGGCCATCGTGTGGGCGAAGTGATGCGCAGCAAGACGTGAGAGAAATGTGTGGAATCCTAGGGACAACAGACCGAGTGGAGATTTGGGTGGGCGGTATCATCTGATGTGTTCATGCTCACGTTTGTGTCGTGCTGTGGGAGGAAAACAGTTGCTGTTTGTGTGCTTGACGGGCCCATAATCGAACAGCGTGCGGAGAAATGGCATAAAAACGACAAATCAGTTGTGGAGCGTCCGTCCCAAGTGGATCCAAACATTTCCGTTTTGATCTGTGACAAGTCAGCACGACGAGCCACATGCAGAAGAGGTGGAACCTTCAGCACATGGTGCATAACGTCAGGATGAAGACAGGGCTGAGAACCCGACGGACGACGAAACAGGTTGCGAGGAAGGGGGAACGGAACAAGTAGTCGTTGACGAAATAGTGACAACTAAATAATGGTATATATAAAGGATCATATACACAGGAAAATTACGCACTCGGGTCTGGGCACGTGAATGTGTGCTCAAAGGCGCACAGTCCATGAGAACACACGAATCAAGGGCAGTGGACGGAAGACGGGGGGGTCTGAGTGACCGCCAGTGGCGCACGATAAGCGCACGATAATTATCGACAGCCAAGGCTTCGGGACGGACCCCTGAGCCGCCACAGAAGCACAGAGAAATTTCCAGAGGTGGACAAACTGGACGTTCTTCTAGTGACACCGGGATATATTTGCACCACGTTCCAGAATATCCGACGAGATGACGCCTACGTGTGAATGGTCGTTGAGAAAACGCAGCAGTCGGTAAGGTTCAATGATGGCAAGATGCGCTGAGGTGGACGGGAACAATGTCAGGCACTTTGGTACAGAATGCGGTCTGCTGTCAGCCACTGGGCCACCGACTCTGGCTCTTGGGTGTTCCTGCTTGAAGCTCCGAGTCGTGCCGGCTGGTGCACGCTGGCCCAGGCACGCTGTGGAATGATGAGTAGTGGAACCACGTCGCTAATGAGTTCATGTGAAAAAATCATTCTGTTATATTCTGATTTGAGGGCCTGCACAACGTCCATCAGTGAGCGATGGTCTCTACGGGAATTAGAACTGGCCATCCGTCCGAGGAAAAATGCCGCAAGCCTGATCAGTGACTGGGCCAGTAGGTTTAATGGCGCCCAGCTTCATGGCACGGATATGAACAGTATTTATTCCTTCCTTCCAAGCTGCTCGCAGCTTCCCTTAAAGTCCAGACTGGATTCGGCACATGGATAATATTCAGGCCGCTAGACCGAAACAGACGATGGGAGCCAACCCACATTACAACTCGTCTCTTGTGTGATAAGTCCCTTCTTCTCCCTCTTCCCAATCTTCATCGCTTTCCCTCGTTGTTCCCCCATCACGCTTCATGTCGAGTACTGCATTTCGCAGCACGTCTGTCAAGCGTGCATAGTCTTCAGCAGTCACCTCAGCCTGCATTCCTCCATCTCCACTGCCATCCATTGGTATTTCCTCCAGAATCTCAATGACAATTTCGCCATTTTCACCCTGATTCAGAAAGACTTGTGGGTTGTTGCCGCTGCGTCCTTGAATTTCGGGCGAGTTCATCAAAGCCTCCACAGCTCGTTTCCAAAAGTCGTCCCACTGACCATCACCTTTATCACCGGAGCTCGACCCTTGGGAACTCTGGAGAGGTGCCGGAGTAGGTACAATGAAACGAGACTCCCGATTGATAAGATGGAGGGGGCGGTCGGACTCATTCGCATTCATTTGCTCGCCTGATTGTCTCTGTTCAAGCTGTGTTGACTCGGAAGGGGAAACCTGGTCAGAAATCGGATCAATGATTTGACGACAGCGGACGAGCGATTCATCGCGCGTTTCTAGACGGGATCTAAACCCAGGTTCACCACATAAGCGTGGTGTCTGTACCACGAGCACGTAGGAACATGTCTTGGCCTCTCGGACGAGAAGTACGGAATCAGCCATCGTCATCGAACAATGGAACTGATAGCCATTCATTAGCCATTCTTGGGTGACAGACTGATCCAACTTGCCTGAACTTCGACCTCGCGGGGTTTCCCAGTTTTATCGCAGAATGTGCCGCCACCCCATCGTTGAACGAGGTAACGAGAACCTGGACCGTGTGCAACTTCTAAATTGGCAGCATGAGGAAGTTGGTCAGGAACGGCCACGTCCACTCTGCTGTCCGGTGCAATAGGGGAGCGACCAAGCGTGAAAGCTTCCCACTGAATAAATCTCAGAAAGCGTTTTCAAAGAGACCGTGGAAACATGCCTGTGGATCCTCAGCAGGTTCATATGGCCCTGGTTACAGGACATCATTTGAGCACGCCAAGCCATTAATCAAAACATGTGTTACCTGTGGGTGGTTGCGTGGGAGCGAGCTCTTTAAATTGTCTAATTTCCTTGTTGTGACAATAGGAATACGTGAACCAGGTTTGTCGATGCTAGTGGGCGAGATCAGGAATCGACCGCGGCTGTAGATACGATGATCGCACATAAAGGCATTTTCCGGACAACGGTTGAAGTAACGACCAGCTATTACGGAGTGTCGCATCGCCATCAAAGTCTTCTGTTGCAGTGCCTGTATCACGTGCGGGGGGAATGAGGCAAAGAAACTCATTGTGAGGGCCAATTTTCATGTGATGGAGGGAATAATCCGACGTCTCTGACTGCGCTAGGTCCCAGTCACGTCAGCTCGACGAGCCCGCAAGTACATGTCAAACATACAGACATTGGGTGCGCCGCGGAACGTCCCAGTTTCAGAACCACCTATTTCCTTCACGCTGGCCGGCGAGTACCATACGGATGGGTCCTCTGAATCGCCAAGGAACTCCCGTTGACCGCCCCGTAAGCCATCCTGGATCCAACGTTGTGCCGTTTCATTCAGGATGGGCAGGTTGTTGAGAAAGGTGACACGATACTTTGGGAGTGCGTAAAGGTCTTCAGGGCCCGCGTACAGTAATCGCGCTTGTGAGAGCACGACGGGCGACACAGCAAAGGCGGCAAGAGTCGAGCGTCTCATCTGGAAGGGTGGAGTGTGCAGTGGCTAGAAACATATTCCACGTCTGCGCGTGCCGTGGAAAGGTCGCTAATTATATCGCCGACTGAAAGTGGAAGGCGGGCCGACTCCGCGGCCTGGGCCCATGCGGTACCTGTGAGCGTGAAAAAAAAAATAGTAGAAATAAGAATAAATAAGTAAAATCCCATTGATTATCTGGTTGGCATATTTACTGCGCATGCGTACGTTGTCACTCAAGAACGACGTGCGGAGGCCACGCAACCGCCAATCGCCGATCGGCGGCCTGATGGAGAACTGTAATGGGGAGGGTTGGATGGTCGTCCGAGCATCTATTGCGGCTGGAACGGGAGTGTGGTCGTACGTTCTGGAGAATATGGGAGGCGTTGTGTAGTGTTCGTTGATCAGGCGCTGCTGACCGGCGGTGGCAATCCCTGGGAGCGACACAAAATCGACAGAAATGAATTTTCTGTGTGCTTCGCCCGCCCATTTACGTATGCATTCCCCCGAATATCAGGGGTTTAAAAAACCTCGAACAGGCAGATTGCCCGACGATAATAATAAATCCTAGTTTTGGCCAAAATTCCACGCGAGGGAAACAATTGCAATACACGTCCCAACTATATTCGGTAGGGGGATAATATTCCGTTAAAACGAGGGCTTCACCCTTTCCCCGCTTTTCCTCTCCCCTCGACGCGGTCGTCCCTTACCTGCAACCCGTCGCTGCCGACCTCCCGTGATCACCGTTCTCCCACACCCACACATGTCCGCCTCCCCTCACCAAGACGACACGGTGGACAGATATGACGAAGATATCGAAGAAAATGATCAGCCAAATGCAGAGCACACAGACGGTGAGCTCTTGTTCCCTCGTCTACTCGACACCTGACTCCTCCGTGTGCACATCATTTTTTCAAAATTTATCCATCGCTTCCTTAGCCGCTGCAACACCCAAAGACGCCCAACCTGCCAAAAGGGGGCGCGGTCGCCCTAAAGGCAGCAAAAACAAGAAATCAGGGGCTGCATCGGCCACAACGGTTCCCTCGGATGGTACACCGGTAAAGAAGAAGAGGGGGAGACCGCGCAAAGTATATCTGTCTTGCTACCTTCCCTCGTCCCTGATTCTCGACTGACCCTTCCCTTTCCCTTGCAGGAAAAGAAACCAGACGATTCAGGTGTAGAGGAGCCGCCTGCCAAGCGGCGACGTGGCCGTCCGCGTAAAGAGCAGAAACCAGAAGAAGCTGCTGCGGTCGCTACGTCCACGACTGCCTCTGGTGAGGGTCCAGTTGAGGAGGGCGTTAAGAAGAAACGAGGTCGACCACCGAAGAAGACTTAGCTCCCCCTTCTCTCCCCCCCCTACATCTCCGTGTTTTTCGACTATGTTGCACTTCTTGCTTTCTTGTATACCAACTCCTTACGACCAAGCACGACTATTGACTCTGCTTTCTGTGTTTCTACTAGGTAAAGCTTACGTAGACCAATAATGGCGCATCTCATGGGACTTCTTGTCTGCTGCGACGATTTTCGTGAGTCGTGCACATGCTTCAAGTTACTTATTTTGTCGCCTGTGAACGGCCGCGTCAATGGCCAACGTCCAGACTCCCCTCGGAAACATGTGTCGCTAGTCACCTCTGCGGGATATCCTCATGTAACATCGTGTCAAATTAATCACCGTTCAGTGCCCTGGGTCACGACGAGAGAAAATTATAATTGAATCCATGGCTTATGGTAAAATGTCACTATCATTTCTCCGTGAACCGAGGGAATTAGTGGGCAATGACAGCCACGGGGCCCACAAGTTAACACGGCCAAAAGCTCTGTCACCGCTGCCGCAGCCAACGGACAACATGGAGTGTAACATAGAGACTTGTAGTTCCAAGAACTACACTACCGAGATACCCAACGTAAGAGAGTATGGAGGACTGCTTCGCTGCCTTCGCCCGAGCCGTCGCGTAGCTGATATCCGGGCGAAAGGTGACCATCGTATACAGTGGCAGCCATCCTGTAGGGTTAGGAGATGGAAACGGGATGGTATCCAATGACCGCGCGACCGAAACGACGGAGTCCTTGTTGAAGGTGATCGCATACAGTAAGTTGTCCAGTGCCTTCTTGAAAAGGTATATGAATGTTGTCACAGAATGCCGCATTTCGATACTGCAGCGGTAAACAATGAATGGACGCCTTAGTAACGGATGATCGAACTTACTAATTTTCCATGGCGAGTTCACAGATAACAATGAGATCCTCGTGCCTTGTTTCAGTGTACTTGGACAGGGCAACCAATAACCTCGTGTCTGCAAGTTCTTGGTCTTCTAGGTGGGTCACTGGGCTGCAAGAAGCCACGCCCTCCTGTAGAAGCAGTGCCCGCAAAACCCTAACATCCTCCAAACCGCAGTTGAGGCCCTGTCCGTAAAAGGGTACCATGGAATGGGCAGCGTCGCCCAAAATTACACACCGATCCTTGTAATGATACGGCTTTGCCTAATGGGAATTGGATCTCTAAGATCCTCGACCGTCAAACGTGTCCAGGTAAAGCCCACCTTGATACTGATGAGTGGGCTTCGCGGGTTCTTGGTGAAATCGTTGAGTAATTTGTCCTCTCCGAGCAGGAGGAGGGCATCCGGGAAGTATGTCCTGAACCATGATAAGATCGCTTCCTGACCAACTAAGCGATCAAGATCAACGGTGGGCGCGAATAGCGTGCATGTGAAGGATTTGTCCTTAGGATGGTGTGAGCTGGTAGGTGGGAAAAAGCAAGACGACAAGCGTTTACTTTGTTTGGGAGCGCGATGAGCATGAAGAAGTGGCGAGGCCAAATGTGGAGGTGATTCGGATCAAGCAAGAATACAGGCTGACCATGCTCATCACGTCCTGCCGGCATTTTGAGTTCAATATATTCATGCGGGATATATTCCTGCTGGAAATTCATTCTGGATGCCTTTCGTCAGCGTCGAACTCCAACAGCAAACAAGTTAACACACCTTACGACCCTCATTAATTGGCGACGGACAACGGAATAGCTGCCGTCAGCACCTACGCACAGGTGAAAGGTTGCTCGGACATCCGTCTCTGTGTTTGTATCTTGGATAACCATTGTCCTATTGTCGAAATCGACGGACAGAACCTTGTGGCTGAAGCACAAATGGATATTCGGAATGGCAGATGCCTCCTCGAGCAAGCCTTCATTGAGGAGTGCACGATCAATGGAGTTGATGCACTGCAAGAAGGAAACGCCCGAAGGTATTCGTTAGTGTACGCCCGACGGACACGCGAATGAAATATAACACCCCAATCAACACGCGAGAATCAACGCACCAGCCCATCTTTGTCATACTGTTGGCTATGCTGATTTCCGTGGATGTCGTGAATCATCCGACCACGCATTGGGATAATGGTTTGTAGAAATCTGGCTGTTGCGGCAGGATCAACAGCTTGTAAAGCGGCGATTCCGCGGGATGATATTGCGAGGTTAATCGAGCGCTGCCGGGCAGCAGCCTTGGAAGAGGGGAGCCGTAAGTCTGGTAGGGTTGAAGCTGATTTGTAAATGGGACACAAATCGACAGCTCACCAGGCCTTGCTTCATAGACGACGACATCCCAGCCCAACTTGGCGAGGGATATTGCCGCAAGACAGCCGACGGGGCCAGCGCCGACCACAATCGCCACTCGCGGTTTGCCTACATGGTGGTCTTGACTGACGGTTGACATGTGTCTAGGGATACAAAGCGGCAGTCGGTTCTGGGAGCTGATACCTCCACAACCTCATGTGGTAACTTGAGGGGTGCCGGCGGATCTGATTGCACTCGACTAAACGGCCATCAGTGCCTCACTATGTCCTCACCGGACCACAAGGATCTCGCTATCGTGCTCACCGATGACCAGTTCTGCATCCCAGCAAATAAGGATTGCAGTGGCCAGCTTTCGGTGCCCAATGGTTGCCATTAGCCGTTCTCACCAGGGATCGAGCACACTTACGCCATCTTTTCCTGTGCCATTCAGGTGACCAACGATGCGCATACCTCTGTGGTAATTCTCTAGGTCTAGTAGCTAAACGGTCAAAGGCTCTCCTCGAAGAAGAACTGCACGTATGGGAAACTCGGTGAACCACCTGCTGCGGGTATCGGCTGTCCGTACTAATTTACCTCGTCAACGAACTTCTCAGGGCTGTGGCAGGCCACTTCGACCATCCACATGGCCGTGGGTGGATGAACATTGCAGATACGGTCACTCCTCTCCTCGCACAATTAGTTGGTGAGTATACCTCTCAGAAATATCAGTCATAGTATGTTTTTCAGGTCTTTGCATCTCCTTTCTCAGGTGTTCAGGAGAAAGAAGTTGCTTGTATGGGGACGTTGACTGCGAATCTGCATCTCATGATGTCAGCATTTTACAAGCCAACCCCTACTCGCTTCAAGATTCTCTGCGAAGGCAAAGCCTTTCCCTCGGATCAAGTACGTCCAGGCTCTTCTTTCTCCGTAGAAACACCCCGATAGACCTGCCTCAGTATGCGTTTGCCTCGCAAGCTCGCTTGCACGGATATGACCCGGCACAGACGATCATCGAGATATTTCCTCGGCGTGGCGAGTTCACCCTTCGCGAATCGGACATATTAGACATGATCGCTAAGGAGGGTTCGCTTATCGCCCTCGTAATCTTCAGCGGCGTGCAGTATTACACTGGACAGTGGTTTCCCATGGAGGTGATCACCAATGCAGCGAAGGCACAAGTAAGTTTACGAGCTCCTTATGTGCTTTTACGTACGCCCCCACTCCGGGCAATACTCGCACCCAGGTTTTGGTTGTTCCTGCTTGTGCTTCATGAGCAAAACTTGAGTTCTAATATATATTATGCCAAGGGCTGTATCTGCGGCTGGGACCTTGCGCATGCAATCGGCAATGTTTCCATGGCCCTACACGACTGGAACGTTGACTTTGCGGTGTGGTGCTCGTACAAATACCTCAATTCAGGACCTGGTGGTATCGGCGGTCTTTTTGTCCATAGCAAGTGGGAACGCGAGAAAGCGCCACAGTACGTACTTCTTCATCCTATCTAGTCAGAAGATTGCCGGACTAGAGTTTGCCACGCCTTAGGTATGCAGGGTGGTGGGGACATGACCCCGTCACACGATTTCTGATGCCCCCCGAATTCTCTGCTATACCCGGCGCTCAGGGGTACCAACAATCCAATCCGTCCGTGTTGGCAACGGTCTCGTTGCTCGGCAGCTTACAGGTATTCAAAGATGTCGGCATGATGGAGCCTCTGCGTGAACGATCCGTGCTGCTGACTGGCTATCTGGAATCCCTCCTGGTCAAGTCAGCATTTTACGTGGGAGCCGAATTTGTTGCTGAAAGATACCCATCTGAGGACAAGGAACCACAAACGCACAAGCAACAGCTTGCTTTCACTATCATCACCCCCCACGCGCCAGAGTCGAGGGGTGCTCAGCTGTCTCTGCTCTTCCTACCTGCTGAGTCTGGTGTCATGACACAAGTATTCAACTATCTGTTATCGAAAGGTGTTGTCGGGGATGAGAGGAAGCCCGACGTTATTCGGCTGGCACCTACCCCACTATATAACACCAAGCTAGACTGCGAGCGAGCAGCTTTGGCGCTCGAAGAAGGACTTCAGTCGTTGAAAAGGAGCACGACTAACATTCAAGATTCTATTGCACCCCATCTGGGACGACACTTTTGAGGGCAACCAAGCAAGGATGACCACCTGACTAGACTGTCTCCGCACTCGCAACACTCCTTATGTAGGCATCTATCATAGCAATGTATCTGGGGTTGTTTAGGATATCATCGTGTTCGTCTTCCCAGCCATCGAACGACTTTGAAACCACGCACGCTTTTTCCCTCAGGAAATCGTACATTGCCGTGCTCTGACGCTCATCTACGAGCGTGTCCCCTTTAGAGTGTATGATGAACCAGCATATATGCTGGCCCTTTGGATTAACCATCGCCTTGATTGCTGACATGTCCTTGAAAGAGTCTCTTTCTCCGAATGTGTTTTCGATGAACCCGGATCTGTACCCCGGAAAGCTCAAGAGCAACAGATCGATGTCGTATATCCCCTCTGACATGATAATAGCCGCTGTAGACTGGACGAGTTCTTCAGATGGGCAGACGCTCTCCGAGCCACTTGGCATGTGTAGGAAAATGGTACAGAGCACGTGCGCAGAGCAACTGTGGCCAATGAGAAAGAGCTTGCTCGGTTTCCGAAGCAAACATCCCTCGTTTTCCGTGTGCCACGAGAGGATAAACTCAAGGAACCTGAGGATGTCCTCAGCGTGCGCTGGGTGGTGGAGGTAGTTGTCTGGGGTGGGCTCTCTGGGTGTCAGCCGATAGTTGGGAAGCACGACTGGATGCCCTGTGGATCTAACTAGTTTTTGAGCCAAGGTAGCATGATCGGCCTTATCCTCCCTGATGCCGTTAGGATTTCAGCATGCTCGAGGATGGATGATGATAGGACGCCTCACGATCTCCACGCCCCCCCGTGTATGAAACAGATGATGGCGAGTGTGTCCTGCCGACGGCGCGCATCGTCCAACGTATGATTTGGGAGATAAATGTCGAATGTCTGCGATGCGTTTGCGGGTGCTGAGGGAAGGTACGAGACGTGGAGGTGCTCGACGAGCTCCATGAGCGCAAGGGTTTTGCACGCTTGTTACGTAACTGGGTCGGCACCTCGGGTGACGTCATAGAGACCACTTCTCAAGCGGTCACTGCGGAGGGGAACCGTATAAATTCCGTCATGAGATGGCCACGCCCTCCTCGTCACCCCACATTAACCATGGCTCTCACTGGATCCGATATATGCAAAGTGAGCCCGTCTTGTCCTCACCATCTCCTTCTCTGACACGGGTTGTAGATCATGTAAGTTCAAACGTGTGCATGCTCGGTCGTGGTGGCTGGTTCAATCGTTTCATCAAGTTTCGCTATCATCCTTCCACCACTGGGAGTGTTTTTGGAGCGGGGCTGTGGTGCTGACTTTGTACGCCAGCCATTCCGTAACCCGCTTCCCTACTCATTTGACCACGTGTTCAATAGCTTATTAATATTCTTCTCACGATTCTCGGTTGGCTGTGAGTGTGCACTATCTTTGTAAAAGCTCTCTCTCACACGCTTTCCCCAAGGCCTGGCGTCATCCACGGTTAGGATACTGATATCTCCTTTTGCGTGCTTTCACTCAAGACGTCCCCACAGCGCTCTACATCATCATGAAATACTAGACGGTAACGTAATACCGGCCCCCTGTGTCGGTCAATGCACGACTGTTTGCACTCGACGAGAATTGGATTGACGTCTATATGTTTGAATGCTGTGCACTATCCACACGAATCTATCCGGTCTCTTCTGCCTCGTCCATTGAATCATCGTCCCCATCTTCATCCTCGTCTTCTTCATCGCTTTCGTCGTCCTCTGATGTCACCTGTGGAGTGGCTTTCACAGAACCAGGTGGTTGTGCTACAATAGTAGTCAGCTTAGCATCATTCTTCTCTTTGACATCTTCCCCGTCCTCTTCTTCTTCTTCGCTCTCCTGCTCGTCAAACTGTTTTATCATGTGAGCTCCTACAATCCAACATCTCTTAAAGTTCTCTTGAGAAGCTGGAGGCTTTACCCCTCCGCCTTGCGCGCTCGGTTTTTTGTGCCAGTTCCGAATGTCGTCTTCCTCTACAATGTCTTGCTGGTACAGTGCAGCAAGGATCTGTCCGAACAGAGGCAAACGGTCAGATGAAGCGCAGCACTCCTAAGAGACAATCGACGTCAGCAACGTTGATACAGTTCATCCTTCACCATCATTACCTGTAAGACGTCGATGGTCTCCACTGGATCAACCCCACCGATTTTGTCGATCAAGTCACCCCACTTGCTGGTCATGGCGGCGATTTCTTGCCGTTGTGGTCGCCCACCGCCATCCACTATTTTTATCCGACTCACGATGGCTGCCACCACAGCCTGCCTGACTAGTCGGAGAGGGACGTTACTCGCCATCCTCAGTGTCTTCAGCTCCACGGCCGCGTTGTCGACGGAGTGACCCTCCGCAAACGCCCGGTCTAATGACTGTGTGACCTCATGCTGGAACTCGGCAAGTGCGGCAGAGTCAGCTTGCGCGACGAGGTTGGAAGGTGCACTCAAAGGAAGAGACGTAGAGGAAGATGTTGGACTCTGATCTCCGATTCCATCCTCGCCCTCCGAGTCCGACTCGGATTCTGATTCCGGCTCAGAGGATGTCACAGAACCTGGATCTGACAGTTCAAGGTCGGAAGCATCATCGCCTGGACATATCAACTAGTAAGTATATGGATTGCAGAAATAGGCGTAGACAGCACCAATGCGCATGAGTCGCTGGTTGATGGGGTGCTCAACCTCGTCGATATCCTCGTCTTCGTCGACTTTGGGTTCAGGCCATATGATCGCATTGGATTCTGGCCCAAGCCTTTCAAGCGCAGCGGGCTCCTGACCTAGAACTACATATGAGTCTTCGGCAAAGTTTTTCAACCCGCACTTACTAGCCTCCACTTCCTCGTAGTCGGAGTCGTCTTCTTCCTCGCTCTCATCCTCGTCTTCTTCTTCTTCTTCTCCCTCCTCGTCCTCCTCCCCGTCCGCATCATCGCCAGCTTCTTCCTCTTCCTCCTCGTGATCAGCATCACACTTTAACAATCTCTGGAAGGGTTCCAATCTGGCATGAGGCCCGATAGTGACCCTATCGGCGATCAGGCACCCCCGCTCAACCCGACTCGCCTCCTTGATCTGAACACCAGTTCCAACGATGCTGTACTCGATCACACAGTTCGGGCCAACGACAACACCATCGAAGAGATATGAATTGCGAACGACAGACCCTGCACCGATAACGCAGCGTTGCCCAATAACAGAAGCGACAACCAGTGCATTGTCTGTGATCTGGCTCTTTGACCCGATGAGCGTTTGATTGCCAATTTTGCACGTTCTGTTTCGACGTCGTGAATGACAACGTAGGAAACAAGTGTGCAATCCTCACCTGGAAAGTACGACAGAACCGTCCGCTGCGATGTACTTGTTCCCACGAAGATGCTCGTACGATTGTCCGGCGGGATGATTGTCATCTGGAACGAGCGGAAACGTCCATCTAGACAGAATGTCCTTGCTGAAGAACTGAATGAGTGATGGGCGGTGGCCGAGGAAGAGTAATCATCAACCTGATGGAATCGTAGCTCTTGGTGTCCTTGACGCGGACCGCATACCCATCTTTTGCAATGTAACAATAGATATTTTTCATGAGTAAGTCGGACGTGAGAACACCGTGAACGAAATCTCTCCGAATGTCTCCGTAGTCAAAGTTGTCCTGGAATAGTGACGGGACCTGCCATCGCATGGTCAAGTCGGGGATAGGATGAACCTCTGTAACTTCACGTACCTCGACAGAGCAAACATCAATCGAGCAATCGATGAAGTCGTTCCGGATATCTACCTCGGGATGCTCGGTGAGGATCTCGCGCGGAATGTTGGCGTACTTCTTGGGCGGGTAACCGGTGGCGGGCTCGTAATGCAGGCACTCCGACGTTTCTGGATCCAGAACAAAGACGGCGGAGTCACCGCTTGGTCTGATTCACAAACGTCAGCCACGACATGCGATGCAACGCTTGGAGACATACCGAGTCCGGTGATGCGCGCCGCTCTCCTTTACTACCATCGTCATGATAGCGTCCTTGTTCGTCTTCCGTCGTTCTTTGTGGACACGAACGACTTCATCGATCCGGACGTTACTGACGAGATCTCCCGTGACGAGAATAAAGTCGGAAGTGATGACCCCGTGCGTGTAGATATCTCGCATGGCATCACCAGGAGAAAACGTCTCCTTGGCAGTGACGATCGGGACGATCTTCAGACCAGTATTGGGCTTGGACCATTTGGAGTTTCTATTAGGTGGAGGATGATGCAAGAAATGAGTCACGATGTCGGAGGAAGAACTAGGATTGAGCCCACTTTATCGCTGCCTTGACGAGTTCAGCATGTGAACGACATATGACATATATTTCCTGCACGCCAGCCAGGGCAAGGCCTTCAAAGGTCCAGTCAAGGAGGGGTGCATTACAGATTGGCAGTAGACACTGGTGGTTTGGGTCAACAGGTGAGGGTGTAAGGACGATCAGAGCGACTTGCCCTTGGCCTGTATCTGGTCAGAGGAGCGAATCGCTTGTTGAAACCATCTGCGAGGACTACTGCCTGAAGGACTTCTTCCTCGCCGACAGCTAGTCGCTCTTTGGCAGCAGCAGAGGACTTTGGACCCATTCGATTCCAATAGCAGAAGAATGGCGTAACTGAGCCCTTGCAGCATGACGAATTGATAAAGCCGAGTCATATTGGCTCATGTGGTCTCACTCGTCCGCGCCTTCTGCAAGCCCCCAGACTTCATTACACGAAGGACTTATATAACATGCAAGGCTCGATCCACCATGCGCAGAATAGAGGGTATCGGTCAGATGAATCGACATTAGCCAGTGAAAACACGGATCGCGGTAGTCATGAGGAGGGAGTCGTCAAGTAAAAGCAAACCACATCCAATGAGTAACGTAGTATAAAAAGGAAAGGCAAGTCATAGACAGAACAAGGATTCCGCAGTCAAGAGTGGTGTAAACCGCCCACAGATGACATACCAAAGAAAAAGATTAATTCGAAGCTCATGTCCATCGTACATGCTGCTGGGCAAGAACTCACTTATGCTGCAGCAGCGATGACAGGAGCAGTAGCAGTAGCAGGAGTCGGCTCGGATGCCTCAACGGGCGGCTCCGCAGCAGTGGCTGCAGGAGCATCCGTAGCAGGGTTCTCCAATGGTGGAAGAGGAGCTGGCTCGTCAATCATAGGAGGATTCTCGTCCACTTTCGCAGGTGTGCTGACTTCTTGCTTCTTGATCCTGAAGAAGTCAGTTACACGCGATGATATACGGCGGCCAACTTTGACCGCTTTGACATCCTTCTTCTCTTCACTCTAAGGAATGCATCAGAAATGAATTACATGCATCACCCGTGAGCTGTCCATACCTTTTCTTCCTTGGAAGCCTCCGCCACGGGGACTTCAGCCAGTGCAGACTCGGACACAGGCTCAGCGAGGGCAGCAGGCGATTCATCAGCAGGGGGTGCCGTCTCGGTCTCCTTGACGGGACCCGCCGCGGGTGCCTCTTCTACAGCTGGGGCTTCTTCTGCCTTTGCAGGTTCGTCGGGCTTGGCCTCGGCGGATCCCTCCTCTGCAGCGGCAGGAGCAGCGGGCTCAGACTGACAGATTGTCACAAAAATAGTTGCCGGATCAATCCTGAATTACTCACTTCATCCTTCTTCTTTTCCTTTTTGGGGCTCTTAGGAGCCTTCACTCTCTTCTCGACCTGCTTCTTCGTTGCGTTGAACGAGTCAAGAAACTTGGAAAAAAAACTAGGGCTCTTCGGCCTGTCTTCCTTCTTTGAAACCTCGGCAGATGGATCCTAAGAGGGAGTCCACGTTAGGAATGCGACCCAATCTTGCAACAGTGAAACAACTCACAACCTTGTTTTCTTCCTTGGCAGGCTCAGTAGCAGGAGCCTCAGTGGGAGGCTCTGCAGACACATCAGCGGTAACCTCAGCAGCGGGTTCCTAAAGAAAAAGATGTCAGATTGGTCGTGACCCTAACTCAATGCAGGATACTCGCTACCGCTTTGGGCTCTTCTTCCTTTGGTGCCTCCTAGGAGCGGAACAATGAGGCATGTCACCAAACCAAAAAGAGGAAAAGACATACAGGAGCAACATCAACAACAGGAGCAGGCTGTTCAACAGCGGGCGCCTCGACGACGGGATCAGCTTCGACGACGGGGGGCTCGGTGGTCTTGACTTCCTCGGCGGGAGCAGCAACGGTAGGCTCGGTAGCAGACATTATTGCAAGAAATGCGAATGTGAGCTGAAGACGGAGATCAGAGCGAACGCAAGACCAGAGCAGACAAAGAGACAAACATGAAAAAAAAACTATAAATGACAGAAGAGAGGGGAACGTGCTACGCAGCGCTGGGCCGTTGGCTAGAGAGGAGTAGGAGAGAGAGGAAGAGATACGGTTAAGAACAAATTCGCGCCCCTCTTATCCCTATTTGGCTCCGCTTACGCGCCAAACAAAACATCTAACCTAATGTTTGGAAGTTTGTCGGCCCACCTACGCTCGTCTCTCTGGGACCTCCCACGACGCCTGCACGACGGCAGGGACATTCAGAAAATTTGCAGAGGGATGGGGACGTTTTGGGGGCTATCGTCCGCAGGTGTTGAGGGTTCCTTGACGCGATGGTCCGTGCGGTGGCAGATCGCCTGCGAGCCAAAATAGGTGGGTGTACAAAGGGAGACTCGTATCACCGGATCACGTCATGAACCAATTCATCCACTTGCCGATCGCGATATTTTTCAAACATTTCAAATGTCTCCCTTTTACATTTTGGCATGGTTCGTCTGCAGACATACAGACAGGAGTCGCGATAATGTGAAAATATGCATTATTATTATTTTATATCTGGCAGCCGTATACCGGCGGAGTGATACTATCGCATTCGGGCGCCGCGTGTGATGGCGTGAAGGTGGACAATACACTCCCACGGTAGACGTCCTATCACCGTCATGTCATCTGACACTGGACTGTTTCAGCGACGCACTCTTCAGTTCAGACCTGCGGGGATCCAGCCTTGCGGAACGGTGCGGATAACGATAACCTCCTCAGTACTCAATGGCGACCGCTATGGGGGTGCAGACCTGCCTTCCCTGCACCTCAATGGTACCGACGCTCGGTGTGAGAACACTTACGTTACTAGCATGGAGGCGTCCAAGCCCATGCAACCGTCTGCTCATAATATGCCTGCCTGACAGCGGACGAAATAGCCTCGCATGCTCGTCCCTAGGACGCCTCCACTCGGCAGCCGAGTCACCACCAGGGCATTCACATTCATTGTTCACTGACCCGTCCATTCCCGGATACGTCCATCGGGTCTACTTGCAGCCCAAGTCCCCTCGGGAATTTGACTGTGCGTCATGTGAGATCGACAGTCGTGAGCCTGTCTCTAGCATGGGGTGGTGCCGCGCCGACGCCAAGGCCGACGACATTGATGAGGACACCCAATATGCACAATTTGTAGCCATGGTTATATGCTGATACGCCTGACACCTGCGCATCCGGTCACTTCGTTGCACCAGCGTATATTACACCCGTGAAGGCTGGGAGATAGCCGTGGCTTCCTTCGCTTTCACCGCCTATTCTGTCAAGCACGACCCACTCCACTGCGAAGGTTCCCCACAGGATGCGTCCAGGTGACAATTCCCTATCCCCAACACAGTAATTCAACGTTCATCGGGCTCTTCCTTGAAACGCATCGCCATACTAATCGTCTGGTCCCTTGGACCTCCCAATTCAGGGCTTCGGAACCGCACACAAATAGCACTGCTTGCAAATGTTCAGCTGTTTCATCCTCGGTGGCGGTCGGATGTTTCCGAGTCGACTCGGTATGTATCTTCACTCGGGTGACACTGGTTCTATCCAGCATCCACGTGCAGCATGCACAGTGGCAAGCAGGGGTCGTTTCAGGTCTTGTAATACACCCTTCTGCTATTGCTATCAATGACAACCCAAGCAACGACAGAGAGTGTGCCCGTATCGTAAAGTTCTTGCGTGTAGAACAAACAGACGATGCCCTTGTCCCTACTCAGCCTTGTGCCGTGGAGGAACGCGAAGACCCTTGGCCTTCATCTGTCTTCGCTTTCCCTCTGAGAGCGGGAAGTGATAGATATCAGCGAATGGTGACACCCGACAAGAGCAGCATGCGAACCTTTTATGAAAGGTCTGTCTTCCTCTGAGTCGAACGCGACGTCTTCCCCAACAGTGGGCAGCTCGACACCAGGTTCAGGTACAACTTTGCCTTCCACCTGAACTTTGACACGCTTCTCCACCTTGAACTTGGCAACAAAAAAGCCATCCATGTTGTGTACATGAGGATAGAAGCGTCGTGTCAATCGCACTGATGGGTCAAATATCTTCCCGCGATACTTCGTGAAACCCTCCCGCCCGAATTCCAAACCTGTATCAACCAGTTTTGTGTTCGGGCGCTTGCGTAGAGCGTAGTCCACAACGACCTCATTCTCATCTACCGTGACGGAGCAAGTCGAATAAACCACATAGCCGCCTGACTTAGACTCGGGAGAGACGCTGTCGATAGCACACAGTATCAGTTGTTTCTGTAGGTGGGCCAAAAGTTGAAAGTCGCGCTCAGACTAGGATGTAGTTTAAATAACGTTGACGACACGAGACAACAGACGTCACCTTGTTGACCTTGACGCTCGAATCCTTGCTGATAACGCCTGTACCACTGCATGGCGCATCTAGAAGAACCCGGTCGAATCCACCCATGACTTTGGGAAATTCCCTTCCGTCGTAGGAGCAAACCGTCACGTTCTTGCAGCCCATGCGATGGACGTTCGCTGCAAGACTTTTCGAGCGGGTCTTGTTTGCGTCGTTGGCAAAGACGTGTCCCGTATTTTGGAGAAGGGCAGCGATGTGAGTCGTCTTGCCGCCAGGGGCGGAGGCCATATCAAGAACCCGCTCATTAGGCTGTGGAACGAGGGCAATGACAGGGAGAAAGGAAGACGCCGCCTGAAGCATGTAATGTCCGGAAAGGTACTCGGGAGTTGCACCTTGAGATGGCTCGGATGAAAACGCAGACGTAGGAAGCATTTTATTGCCTCACCAATCGGCACGGAGCTCTCGAATACTTGCAGCCCGACATTTGTCCATTTTCCGATGGGTTCAAGGTTGACACCTCGGTTGATGAGTGCTTGAGCCAAATCTCGTCTTCGCGTCTTGAGAGTATTTGCGCGGATAGTGACTGGGCGGGGAACTTCGTTCGACTCGAAGAACTCGATGGCCTATGTCGGATCAAGTAAACACTATATAGGAGGCAGGACAAAGATGGCGCACCTCAGCTACCGGGAAGAGCTGGAACAACTTCTCGGCCAAGAAATCGTTGTATCCATAGTAGCTCGCAATGTCTGAAAGCAGTTGCTCTACATACTCCGATCGTGACCTGACAATGCATGTCGGTGTGTTACAATCCAATCATTCAAGACAACAAACCTGTCCTTCTCTGCGAGTTTTTTGAAGTTACAGAGTATTCTGACGCAATATCGCATTCGATGTTGCACGACCTGGACGTCAGAAACGCCCTTCTTTTCTTCTTCTCTCTCTTCGGCGGTCGGTAAGCGGAATGGTTCGCCTTCACCCTCGTTTTCTGCATCTTCGTCCACGTCTGCGTCCTCGACTTCATTTTCCGCCAAAGCGGCATTCTGCATCTCCTCTATGTCAAGTTTGGCTTCGCGGGTAGCTTCAGCATCCAATGCACGCGAAAGTTTCTCCATATTCCCCATTGTAACGCGCTCGTCCTCCCCCCCAGAATCCTCATCCGATGACGACCACAGCTCGTTTGGTCGCGAGGTGGATGCATCTGTCACAGGGGATGCCTCTCGCGACGTTGCAAACGAGCTTTCGGGTTCTATCATGAGTCCTTTGGTCTCCTTGGTACGCTTTGTAGCCCTGGGGTGGGTGGATTCTTCAAGCTCGACATCGGCGTCGACGTCTGCCTTGCGTTTTCCGAGTTTTTTCGGCGACAGTCGTGTTTCGGGTTTGGAGAGGGGTGCTGGTGGACCCTGCTTGTATTTTGCTCTTCTGCCTCCCATGATGTCGGTCTGAGCGGTTGATTTCACCTGGCACCAGAGAATGAACCGGCTTTTCCCTCCTTCCATATCCGGAAGACTAGAGCTGCTAGCGTACACGCATGGTATTACAGACCATAAGGGTACTGGTAGAGTTCCCGTTGAACTGCAAGTCATTCATTTAGCCTATCCTCAGTCCCAACACCAACCCAACCATAAAAGACGCTCTAGGTTGGAAATCGGCTGTCAAGAAATTCACAACCCATCTCCAAATCGACCCCACAGTCGGCGGTTTCCTCTTTCCCAACACATCCGTCGTGTAGAACAAATTTTCGAATTGAGATGCCATGCGTGCCCAGTCTACCTTGACGAGAGACAAGGAGCCAAGATACTTGGGAGCATGATAGCGCTCAGTCGATATGGGAGACTCGAGCAGGCGGTTGACCTACCTGGAAGACAACGAATAGCCCCCCCACGATAAAGGCCACCATGCGTGCGCTTTTCTTGACGAACACGCCTGCACAGAGGCCGCAGACGGTGCCAAATGTCAGCTCGTACACGTTCACGGACGACTTTGGAAGCGGAGGAAGAGAAGGGCTGGGTTGAGAAGGTATCACATCTTGAGAGGGGTATGTCAGGGCTCGGGAGAGAGGACCGTCCATAGACTGCACTCGCCATCACAGTGAAGTGTGGTCGGGAATGTCAAGGACGAGATTGCAAAACCAGCACCAGCGATACCGGTCGTTGCCACGAGCAAAGGTAGACTGCGCCGCGCCGTATATCGTGGAGTGGCTACTCGTGTACCGTAACGCGCCAGGCTCGTAAAATGGGCGACATTCCGCATCGACTCTCGCAACTCCCCGAAGGTAGACGACCGCAAGAACGTAGCCGGCTGGGCAAAATACGGTCTAAGCCCAACGCACAGAATAGAGGATATCATCGTGCGTGAGCTCCTGCAGTGCCAACCGAATGCAGCTCTACCACGTGATCGTGACTATAGTTTCCTCAATCCAAAAGGGCTCTTACGGTGCAGCTTGACCGACAACCACCATGACTGACCAGGATGCAGCCGAGCAACAGCCGCTGCTCCCGATCTCCTATGACAATTCCAGACCCAGAGCAAGTGGCACCTGTTCCACCTGGCGCGAGACCGTCGCGTGCTTCCTCGAGTCCCGGCGTTTACATACACTCGTCCTGATATTGGTGCGGTCATAAATACGTCTTCGCTTCACTCACCCCCTGAATTGACACATCCTGTCCACTCAAGATTGCCATTGATGCAGGTTGCGTTATTGCAGACATCGCATATGGTTTCCTTGTCGACGGCTGTGCACCAGACGGACCAAAACTTCCAATTTGGCTAGAGGTCCTAGCCAACATATCCCTCGTTATCACTACGTTCTTTCTGCTTGAAATACCCTTCGCGCTTTGGGCTTTTGGGACCAAATTCTACTTGCCTTTCTTTGGTGTTCCGCACGCTCCCTTGCATCTCTTTGACGCCATTATTGTGGTCACTACGTTTGTCCTTGAATTCGTGCTAAAAGGCAAGGAACGGGAACTTGCAGGACTACTCGTTATCCTTCGTCTATGGCGGCTCGTAAAGCTCGTCGGCGGTGAGATATCTAGTTTCCCTCCCTTGACTGTCCTCTAGCTCACAGTTGGGGAACAAGGACTTGCTGTTGGGGCAGAGGAAGTCGAAGAGCAAACGCTCGAAGAACTAGAACAAACTAAAAGACAGCTTGAAGGGAGCACTGCAGCGCTTGCGAAAGCTCGTGAGGAGAACCGCAAGCTTCGGGCCCGTGTACTATGGTTGGAGACGGGAGGCTCCGAAGGCGCTGAGTTATGAGCTTGGACCCTGGATGTACTCGCCAACATATAACCCTATACATCTGTGCATTGCTATCGCTGCTTTCTCTTTTTCGTTCTGAATTGACAATCTTCGGGTATCGTTGAACGACTGCTGCGATCTATTCTACACACTATGAAGTTAACGAGAAGTGACTAGCTAGAGTAACAGTGAACTATCACACTAAATGCAGACTGCCTTAAAGGCTCCAATGAAACCCGGCCAGCCAGGTTAGACAAGATGAATAACTATGGTGAAGGGACCGGTTCTGTGTGGGGAGTGATTCCCCTGATGGCGTCCGCACGTACCCACTCAGACAGACTGGGACGTGGTATAGGAAGGTCCTGGTCGGCGGTCTCCCATGGGAACACAGTGGACACAGGTGCCGTCAGGGTCGAGTACGAAGAACAAGTCCTCATCGTCTCTGGCCGTTTGCTGACCTCCACGGAACGGAAATCCCTCGGTACTGTGACTTGTCTCGAATGGGTCCTCGGCGGGGAGGCCAAGACCATCGGTGGCTCCTTACGTTTAGGCGTTGGCTTCACGAATGGGCTATCAATGCCACGGCGAGTCACCTGGAGGCGTGCCCATGCGGGTCGGGAGGAATAAATGGACTGACGGCCCTTCGAGAACACGACAGGGCCGGATGGTGTGAGTTGGCGCTCGATACAGGACAGCTTGTCCCACCGCTCTGCAATATATTTAGAGGCAGCACAAGATGCTTCGCTTGAGGATGACGACGAGACCGATGTTTTGGCGTGCTTCTGTGTAGGTGGAATCAATGCCTCAGGAGGACGGAACCACGGAACACGAGGCACGGGTGTGATCCAGATGTCTGGGAACGATGCAGCGTGAGCAGCGGAAGTGACAAAGATCGTGAGACAATATGAGAGGACTAGACGGATATGTCAGTGCGTTCCAGTCAGGGTCGTGGACAAAACGTACTGATGAGCGTGACCAGCCAGCTGATGTGAGCCAACAAAGAAGAGGACGTGCACATCGCCCATGGCACTAGAAGGGGAGTGTGAGTGGTAGTCCGACATTCACATTCACGCGACATACAGTGCAACTGGCAGTACACGGCTGGCCCATTCACCGTCACGTCGATGCTGGCAGCTACAGCCTCATTAGTCACGATGACCAAAGCCACGGAATATGCCTGACCTAGCTGGAGGATGCTCATTAATGCCGTCCAGGTACATTCGACTCTCACGTATGCGGGTCGTGCCCTCGCACAGATTAGTTCAGCAAGAGACGCTCTGGCCAACAGAAATGTTTCAATGCACGCGTCACACAGGCACAAGACGATGACGCACATGGGCACAAGCATGAGGATGAAGATGGAATCCATGAGAAGGAACACAGACGCGCCGGGTGCTGGAGAGTACGAGTCAACATCGCATTGGCTCAAAGACGAAGCTGCTCACCCGACACCCCAGAAGATCTGGCTGCTACAATGTTCCACGACGCGAATAAGAGGATGAGGACATGAAAATACGTGAGGAGTGCTTCGTACATATTAGCCTTGTGAAGGGAACACTCCATGGGTGGGCTCACTGAAAAAGACAGTCCGAATGACAAGAAAGCTATTGTGCATCGGGGCCGGTGGTGATCGTAGACCGTCGAAGACTTGACGTTCGTGAAAGAGCAAGTGTCTATGCAAGATATAACGAGGTGAAGGAGGGGAACTAGAGGGCCAGCCTGTAGTAAGTAGTCAATTCACCGGACACGCAGAGGCTTGAACACGGAAGGCGTCCATAAGTATCGACTTCATATTGTCCGTAGCGACTATGGACACGTGGGCAGCGGAGAACAAGAACAATAAGGCGCCTGCGGTCGACAATGGTCGGACAACATTATCTAGAAAAGGAAGGCCATCCGGCGGAAGCACTCCGGGCCGCACTACCGCCAGCAGGACTAGTCCAAAGGCAAAGCGACGACGTTCAACACGACATGGATCTGCTCTAACACGGTCGAGAAAATCATGAGTAAAAGTAACACCCCCTAAGCCACTCATGCAGGTCTTCTCGGCATCGAGCACCAGCCCACCTGGGCACGGAGACGCACAGCGCATGCACCACAACCACTTCCCCTACGATGCAGGCAGAGTACGCGCACCGCTACTCAGGTATAAAGAGGTCGATGCTCATCGTGACTTGAACTCGTGCTTGGTCGCCTCCAGATTGTACTGTACATTCTTCCTGTACTTGGTTGCTAGATCAGCCGCGACCTTGACAGAGGCGTTGGCTCGCAGTATATCCTGAGCAACACGGGAAAGGGGGACAAGGCATCGATAAAGCCAGGATTGAGTCATGGCCTGAGTATGGTTTGTGTAAAGAGAGCGTACCTCAACACAGTGGTTCAGCTCCAGAATCATTTCTGTACACGCAGACTGAGGAATGTGTCAGACGAAGCAGGAGAACGAGAAGGAGACCACGTACAGCGTTCTTTAGGATTCTCTCGAGCAGTACTGCCTGGCGCTCAGCATGTGGATTTTCCATCTTGACCGCGTGATGTGGCCGAGTTCGAGCAATAAGTGATCGCCACAGTCATACCGGATTCATGTGGTCTTGACAAGCGACGGATACAACACATGCTACATCACTGCACCTCGTCTCTGCACAATCAGCCACAGTAGTCCTCCCAAGCCCTCGCTAGAAAGTCAACCTCCAATCGGATGGCCCTATAACATATTCGTGACCTCTACACGGGACGTTACAGCAGGACCACCCAGGTACCCAGTCTTCTCGCAACACACGTTCAATGCCGATATACAGTCTCATAATTACTGATTCTGGACAAGTCTAATGGAGGTGGCCGATGCCCACTCTCCACAGAATGTACCCTCAGCCTGGGACCTGAAGGCCGCCTCGGGCGAGGCTGTGTAACCGTGTCAGGGGTTGGGAACTCAGGTCCAGCTGGCAGCGGTGGCTTGGGCTTGGGCTTGACAGGTAGCTGCATGACATCCAGTCGTGGCCAGTCGCCGAGTGGAGGCGGTGAGGGTGAGGGATTACTCTGGCGTGCCACAGGTCCTGGCGTGGGAGCACCTGGGACGGAGTATGTGATGGACGACGCAAGCCCTTGCGATGGGTCAAAACGGCTTATCGACAGTGAACGCATGTTCCCCGCGTTTCTGAGCGGCGCAAGAATAGGCTTTATGGACGACGGTACGACTTGAGCGGCGGCCAAGGGGGGAACAGGGACAGCCTCGGGGAGATTCGGCGAATGAGGAACGTCCATCTGTTCTGGTCCCGTAAACAAAGGTCCAAAGGGTTCAGTCTCACGGTGATAGAGGAGCTGGATCGGTTGAGCGCGCACGGGTCTAGGAGTATAGATATCCACGCCGGCCCGTTTTTTAACCCGAGTAGTCGAGGGCGAGTTTGGTGTACTCGAGGAACAGTGCCTCAAAATTGTGACACGAAGGGTGCGCACGTCGAAATCCCAGATCTTTGGGTCTTCGTGGTACTGAGACGTGACGATGAACGAAAGGGTGAGCAGATAGACGAGCACTACAATCCACGTCAATGGGTCACGAACGTTGGTTGCATGATACGACTGACGCATGATGGCGCACATCCAAGTAAATGCAAGGAGCACACGTTCCGATGTACATGAGATGTCTAGAGGTCTAGTAGCTAACCTCGAAAGTCAGACCACACAAGAATTTGAGGTGGATCACATACCTTGGCTTGAACAAGTTATGTCAGATTTGGTTGCAATCAGAGCAGCACCACCAGCTACAGGAGCGCCATGAGCCTACGAAGGGAAGGGATGATGGGAGGCGAACCAAGCTCCATGAGCCAAAAAAGGGCAATCCACGCAGACTCGAACCACACCCGAGTTGTGATCGTATTGACGCATAGCAATTCAACAAAAAGTCTGGCCTCCTATGAGTCGTCTAAGACACCTACTGGGACTTAGGACGCACAAGGTAAATATTGTGACAAGGGAAAATGCACCCAGGAAGGTGAGATAGATATCGACTTGGACTGAGAGGAGAGATTGAATCTGGGAAGAGTGCAGTCAAAGCAGTCACAACTCACACGACTGGGTAGAATGAACGAGACTAGAGTTCCAGACGGCGACACTGCATATGATGGCGTTACATATTGTGAACAGAGCTGATCGATCCCGATTCAGTGGCAAGCAACCAGCTGGGCAGAAAGCGATACCAAAAACGACATAGCGAGTAACGAGGAGCCAGCTTGCGCCTTTCATTCCCGCCGGAAGCTAAGAGAACAGAGGCGGTGGGGCAGGGCAGGGTGAAAGGTGTGGGTCCCTGATATACCGCGAAATGCGGCCAACGCGATGGACAATGACCCGACCTGGGCTGTGCACCGGATGGTAAACTTTATCCCGTATAAATAGAGGCACCTCGTCGCTACTAGCGTCAGCGTCTATATAATCTGACCCATCGCCCAGTGCTATGTAATATGTAAAAATGAGGCAAGGATACAACACTATCGTGTCAGTGAGATGGTAAGTAGTAATATAACACAAGGTCAGGACACCCTGACAATAATGTATACGCATGACGAACATTCAACGGCAACCTGTCCAAGTGGAGCGTTCCGCATCGGCCGTGCATATCAAGGTGGGTCTCGTCCGCTGGAAGCAGCAAGCACCCGGTGCCTCAAAGGCGGTGGGCGAGAGAATATTTCAGACGGTCCAGAGCAACCATCTGGATGGGTTGGCGGATCCACACAAGACGGTACATAGGATCGCACCTCTGCGGAGCCATCCGTACGCAATTGCTCCACCAGAGCAACTACTGGTTGTGGAACGTGAGTGGAACACTGTATGGCTTTACCTGAGTCGCCCGTGTTAGTACATTCGAGTTATTTTCGTGACGTATACGAACCAAGAAGACAGCCGGCAAGACGAGCGACGCCAATTCGGACACCAGTGATACCATCACTGGCGAGTATTTCGAGGGCTTGCCAATTTTTCCGATCTCCCAAGTAGCTGTCTACTTGAGAAGATGCAGCCAGTGCTTGCTGGCAGGCAACGTATCTGGTACATTATACTAAGTGACGTCGAATCTACCAGCCAAGTTACGTACGTCATCCGCTTCCGAAAGGAAGAAGCATAGGCCAATTGCAAGATGTCGTGCTGCAGTCGATCCAGAACAATCCTCCAAGACCCATCTTCTCGTTGTATGTGCGTGACCTGGACTACCCTTGAGGTGACAAAACATCGTGGATCAATCTTGCTCACCACGGATATCGATACCTCTCTGACAGTGCCAAAGTCGTCTTCTAGGCCCCATTTGAGGATTTGGTGTATGCATTCTGGATAAGCTGGTGCGCCGGCAAGCTCGGGGATGACCTTGATAATACTTTCTCTGGTCCTCCAGTCGCGTAACCATCCCTCCTCCCATATTTTTATTAGGCCAGAAAAGATGGTGCCCCTCGCTTCTCCTTCACCTAGCGCGCTCACCAGAAGAGGGAGTGCTTCAATAGCCTTCAATCGTATATCACCATCCTCTGCACATCGCATGGCATCCCACCATACATTGACAAGATCGCGTCGAGCGTTCTCTGGACCAATGACCCTTGCCAGTTCGCCCAAACTCGCCGCTAAAGTCCTCCGAACCTTCATTGACCGATTCTGAGTCAGGGTAAGATACAATGAGCGCAGCTCTCCCCATCGGGCCCGACCTAACGCAAGGGCGACAGCGGGATAGTTGAATGCACATGCTAAAGGGCGAACGGGATCATCATAAAATAAGTCTAATTTAGATGAAGCTTGCTTGGATCGTCAGAGCCTGACAATGTGAATTGAAGTAAAGTACCTCACCAAAGGGAAGTGGGACCCGGAGATCAAGAGCCGTGGTCCCAATAATTGGATAGTCCTCTTGACGTCCAAGAAATAATGAAAGCAGTTCACCTGGTGGGCCAAATTCGTCTGTGTGGAAGGAGTACAATACCTCGCCAAGGGCCTCGAGCACCCCAGATCGAACAACGGGAGCTTCGTCCCGTGAGAGTGGCATAATAGTCGAAAGAGCAACAGAACGGCGTAGGTCGGGCGTGAGACGAGAAAGCACCGCTGGCAGTGCAAACAGAGAAGAGTGACGAACGTGCCAGATCATGTCTTTGCGCAGCGTTTCGAACAACGGTAGCTAAAGGAAAATTGGACACATTGACTAAAGCATGGACATCACCGACCACGTACGAGTGTCGATACGACCGACTCTTCCGGTATTACTTTGGCGAGGGCGCCAAGGGCAAAAGAAGCTTCTCGTCTCACCCAGTGGACTGGATCCTTGCTGGCACGCTCAACTTCTTGTACAAAGGCGTGCTGGGCATCTAACCGAAGGGAACCTGCCGCCGATAACGCTCAATCGGAGTGAATAAAGTGTCTCGTACATGACATACCACCTGCTGCTACGGCAGCTATCAAACTCATACTGGACAGTCGTCCCACAGCTGCTTGCTCCCCAGGGTCAAGATCTTCATCCTCCTCTCCTCCTTGCCGTGTGGACCGGTGGTCTGACTGGAGCGCGCGAGCTTCAGTACTTGATGTGTGTAACTCCGCAATAGGCAACATTCCCATGTATGTTGCTCCAGATAGTGGCACTGTGCCGATCATGGGTGAGGAGTCTTCACTGAGAGATTCGGGAGTAAGCTGGAATGGGGGGACACCGAGTGGTGGTGATAGGAAAGTTCCGGATGGGGTCTCAGCGGGTGATGAAGTAGGGGCTTCGTGCGATGCAGAATGAGGAAAATAAGGATTCACTGAGGTTTGATCGTCTGCTAAGAAACTTGATGTACAATGTAAACCTTGTGGGAGTTCTCCAGCGGGTGTACGCGCAGTGGCGTCGTACCATATCTCTGCAACATCCTCATCGTCAGCTGATACATCTAGTCGCCCAATTCCGATGATGAGCTGGTGTATGAGCTCTTCTTCAAACATCTGTCTTTGTATTCGGCCAAATAGTCCATAACCGTCATCTGGAACCTGGGCATTTATTGGCCCAGGCTCTTCTGCGTCGTCTGCTTCTCGAATTCGGCAAAGCAAATCAACGACAGCACATCTAGCAGGACCACTGACCATGCCGTTCGGGCTGAGGAGAAGCGTTCCAAGAATGGGAGTGAACGCTTGTACAGATATCAAGGTAGCATCATTGTCACCCAACTGTTGTGAAACAGGCATAATTCCGGGGTCGAAAGGTTCTTCCACAAGAAGACAGTGCTAGACAAGACATCAGCTGAACAAGGAGAATACGCAAGCATATTCAAATACCGTCAGAAACCACCACAACATTTCAAACAGTTCGGAGGCGAGTGCTTCCTTTACGACTTCATCTAAGCAAGGCATCAGATGAGCAACTAGGAGTGAAGGGTGTGGGTACCTTCGTCCATCGCCAGGCTCGGAATAAGAGGCAGTACGTACTCCGCTGCCTCGTGGGGTGTCACGTTGGTGAGAAATGAGGGAAGCGCATGCGAAATGAATACGCTGTGTACCGGGGTGAATTTGCATAATCGAGAAGTGTACGTTATATTGTGCGTACCGGTGATGTGCAGATCCACTCCGAGAGAACAGGTATATCTTTTCGAGAGTGCTCAGACCCTCGTCATCTAGCGTGAAGTCTAACGCGAGGTCAGAAGCGACGAGTGCATCAGCAGGCGGTATCGTTTCGATATCGCAAGGAGGGAGCAGAGAGGACAGAGGGGGCTGAAGACGAGGGTTAGTAGGTGGTGGAGATGACGGTGCGGCGGCGGTGGCGACTTGTTGCATGGATGCTGAGGTGGCGCCGTGGGGAGGATCCTCTTGCTGAGGAGACGTCAAGGGGGTGGAGGGTGCGGTATAAAAAGGGAGTGGCGGTGAGGCGGTAGGAGAATCTAGGGGATTGTCGCGGGGGCACGGGGAAGGACGGGGAGAGGGTGTAAAGGCGCACAGCGCCTCTGCCGAGACCAAGTTTATGTGCGAAGGAGCGGCGGATGGCCTCGGGGATGCGGGAGGGTTTACAGGTTCGTCGGGGGCGGTGGCGGAATGCTGGAAGTGGACCAACGACACTACATTGCCCATTGTGTAAGATGGAGCAAAAGAGAAAAAGACAAGAGACGGACTTTGGCGGAGGCCTTTTGTATGAAAAGGCCTTGGGGAGGAATAGGGCGGGGGGAGAAGTATGAGGGACACGAGGACGGACGGGTCAGGAATGTGGGGGGTGACGCAAGGCAAACAGCAAATTCAAGTATCAAGCACGACACGAGTCCGTCTGAGAGGGTGAGCGACAGAGCATCACTGGGCAACGGGGGGGACAGCGAGGAAGGGTTCTCCGGGAGCGTGGACGACGACGAGGACGAGCTGGAGAGCGCGTGATCGGTCGGCAGGGACGCGGACGTGGCGGCGCGTTCCGGCGGGGTCCAGAATTGGCGTGGTGATGTCATCGTACGCACAGGCTTACATCCTGACGTCATCCACACTCGCCATTTGTCATTGTATGTGATATTCCCACACATCACGTGTTACACTGTTTCTAGGTCACATGACCATCAAAGGGCACCGCGAACGGCGCTGTCCATGAACCCCGCAAAGTATCGGATGTTGTGCGTGTTGAGTCCTGCCATGGATATCCTCCCGTTCGTCGTCATGTACACATGCCCCTTGCCAATCAATCCCTCGCACTGCTCCACGTTCAACCCCGTAAAGCTACAGGGTCAATCAGCACCCCGCCCGCACGTGGTGCTCGCGACACACCTAAACATCCCAATCTGGTTCGTGATGTGGTCCCACTTGCCCGGTGTCTTCAGTTCCTCCGTCAACAGTCTGTACAGCTCCTCCCTCATGGAGATGATCCGATACGCCATCGTCTTGATGTCCCGCTTCCACTCGTCGAACAACTCCACATTATTCAGGATCAGTGCCATCTGCACCCCTACTCATCATCCGAGACTTAACAATAACGGACCACTTACCAGCCGCGCTCCGTGCGACGGAGGGTTACTAATCTCACTCCGCTGCAGCACCGACAGTTGACTCTTCACCCGGTTGGCAGTGTCCTGGTCCGGAGAAACGACGTGCAACGCCCCAATCCGCTCGCCGTACAGCCCAGCGTTCTTTGCGAAGCTCTGATAAATTGCCCACGTAAACGTTGCGACCATCGCCGTCGATACATATTTTGTCGTACCTGACATACGAGCATCGGGATATTTTTCTCGACAAAATATCTCACGGCCCACGCATCGTTGTCCAAGTCCCCGCTCGCAAAACCTTGGTATGCGCAGTCGAAGAACGCATAGTGGTTCTTTGAGACGATCACCTCTGCCAATTCTTTCCATTGTTCCCTGGTGGGGTCCACTCCGGTGGGATTGTGCGCGCATCCGTGCAACAATATCACCGAACGCGCTGGAGCGCTCTCCAAGGTCGATTTGAAACCCTGAAAGTCAAGCCCGATAGTGCGCGAATCATAATATGGATATTCGACCGGGGCGATGCCAACGTTCTTGAGGATGGCATGGTGGTTGGCTACCGTTGACTTTGAGTGCCGCCGAGGAAGACAGGTGTGACAGAGGGCTTACCCCATGTAGGCTTGCTCACAAAGAGCTGTTTCGGTCCATTGAAAGTGTAATTCTTGGTGAGGAACAAGGCGGCAAGGTGGTTTGCTCCCGTTCCGGAGACAGTTTGCACACTGGCGACGCGATTTGCAGCAATGGCAGGCGAATCCGGACCGAGGATCAGTTTTGCAGCAGCCGAGGTAAACTCGGGCAGCCCGGTGATGGGCAGGTATTCGTGGTGATAAAGCGGATCATTCAACAACACATTGGTCGCCTGCCCGTCATGGCCATTGGACATCGATCAGCACGGGGTGGGATTTGTAGACGTCGGCATGGGATACCTTTCTGACGACGGGGAGTACCCATGGCTTCCCGTCGTTATCTCTGTAGGCACCCACGCCGAGATTGATCTTGTTCGGGTATGGATCGGCGTTGTAGGCAGCTGTGAGCTTGAAAATGCTATGTACGACCGCGATGGATCGATTTGTGGAGGGGTGTGATGGAAAGGACGGACCTGTCTGGTGGGGCGAGAGGGACGTCTTGCCAGAGTTCTGCAAGGCAAATCGGGTCATCGACGAGCTCACGGCTGAGCGAATGAACCCAGACGAACCGCCAGACATGATGGTTCGGTCAGAAAGTTGTCGATGTATCTGCTGGAGCCTGGAGGTCATGTCGGATGGGACGACATGAGATTCGACGGACGCACCCAAATTCGAGTTCGCGTGTGGGAGCAGAGAGCGGACGGGGGACGATCTCAAGTGCGTACTCAGTCCTGTGCGGCGCCTCACTTGCGTCGGACTGAGTCGGACGAAAACTACGTAAAACTACAGCCTCAGACGAACACGAGCCTTGGGACAAAAAGGCCGGAATCAAGCTGGGGGTGATGCAAATAGAAGGAGATGCTCGATTAACTAGTATCCAAACACACTAAGGGAAGAACGTCCGGTCCGTGTAGCAAGCCAGCCAGCGCGCTGCGACGATGAAAGCAAGGCAACGGTGCGACAAAAATATAACGGGGATGAGTATGTAACGGTGAGGAAATAAATACATGATGCGAGAGTCATCGTCACGTTGATGCAGCGAGGGACGCGAGGGGCACAAGAGACAAGGCCACACGGAGATCATGCTGTCGCCATCTTGGAGGCCACGGTCCGTTCACTCTCGAGTTTCGCCTTGTTCCGTTCAAAGGCTTGCTGCCGACAGTCCTCGAGCTTGTTGCAGTTGTGGTGCTCTGGAAGGCGGTGCTACGACAAGGGAGCGAGTTAGTCACACGACAGCGACCGAGTCGACCCAAGACGGACTGCACCGCAGAATTCGGCTCGACAATGGGGGCATTGGCCGACGATGCGGAGAACTGCAGAGTTGCAGGGCGTTCCCGCTTGAAGTTGGCAACGTTTCTTGGAGGCCATGGTGTACCGGTGGGGATGCGCTGGAGGACGTCGGAAGGGCGACAACAAGAAAAGCTGACGGGACTTGCCTGTGTGAGGACGAGGAGAGAAGTAGTGGTAGGAGAGGAGAGGAGAGGAGAGGAGAGGGAGGGAGGAGGAGAGGAGGAAGAGCAGAGAGGTCTTATTAATGGGTGCAGCACAGCTCCGGGGGAGGGCTGACGCGTACGTTTTGGACAGTAGCACAGCCACACATCACCGGCCACATGTTACCGGCTGGTACTGCTCGCTGCCCAGTCTCGTCGTGAACGCGACCAGATATCTCGACGTCCTCCCAGTCCGACCTGTCCCAGCGTATCCCAGCCCTGACCAGTGCCTTGCTGACCTTTCTGGTTGGCACCCGCGTCAATGGCACCAGTGCACACGCGAGTGCGCGGGCTCCAGAGCCAGGACGAAGAGAGGTGGCCTCAGCGGTTTGACTCGTAGACTGGACGCAGCCAGGGCTCGCACTGTGCGGAAGAAAGGCCGGACGAATGACACGTCATAATATACAGCGCATCGCTGGATATAATATAATTAAATCAAAAGGTAGGCCAAACGACGGTTCGCGTTCGCTGGAGGCGTTGTGATGGACGTGGGATTGCCCCACGTCCACCTGTCGCTCTCGACGTTCCAATCCAGTTCGCGTACTCGGGTGGATCCAGCAGTAGCGGGGAGATGTGCCAGATTCGCAGTGATGTTGTGCCTCAACACGGAGTTGCATACGTGTGCGGTGTTGGTGGCGAGCACATCATAACCGAGGGCGCCCAACACGAGGCTGCTGTCAATCCGTGGTTAAAGAGGACGTCCTTGGATCATGGTGTTGACGTGCACGACGTACACACATGGAATCGGTCGGTGAACGGGTGGACGTCATCAGAGACGACAGACGCACGCCGTGAGGCCAACACCGCTGCCGAGCTCCACTGCCTGCGGATGTCTCTGTCGGGGTGGTGTGTCGGTGCTGCCAGCGTCGTCGGACTAGGAGAGACGGAAGGGGGGGGGGAGTAAACGAGTGTAATAGTTGTGTCGACTCGGACATGTTCCTAGACGAAGCGAACACGCGGACAGGCCAGTTTTGCTGTCGTAAATCGTTCGGCGTTGATTCACAGCTGCGGGTGCAACGGAAATGACTCCGTCGCGCTGAGCATCTCGTCGATTCGCACTCTCAAGACGCTTCCAACACGCTTCCCTCCACCCTCGTCGCGCACCCATGAAGGCCTTTCTCAACAGGCTCAACCGCGGCCTCTCCAAAGAGCCCAAGGACAAGGACAAGGACAGGGACAGGGACAGGGACAAGGACAAGGAAAAAGACAAGGACAAGGACAAGGACAAGGACAAAGACTCCCTCGTCGTCCGCGACCGCAGCGACACCAATACCCTCAGCTCATCGACCAATTCAAATATCCACTCCCCAAACACAACCCCCCCCTCTCGCGAGAAGAGGGAGCTCATCCAGCTCCCCCCGCTCCCCGAATGGCCCCCGCCCCAGTCTCGTACAGAGATCCGTCATTCTCATGTCCCTAGCATCACCCCCCCCACTCAGATACAGAGGTCCGTCAGCGCTGGCACCATAGGAACCAACAGTGGCACCCCTTCCTCGCTTGCCTCTACCAAACCTTTGCCAGACCTCTCTGCCCGTCCCCTCCCTCCCATTGAGGAACCAAACGATGCTGACAACGACAGTGGTGTCGGCCTCTCCCTTTCCTCCCCCGTACCCCACACACCAGACTCCTCAGAACCCCCATCCAAGTCCGCCGCGCGCAAGGCGGCCGAAACCGCAGCCAGCCCGGAAATACAGAAAAAAGTTGCCTTCATCTCCCCCCCTCCCACCCCATCAGGACCCTCAACCTCACAGCCCCTTCCCGATACATCCAAGGATCCCACTATCTCCGGATCACCCTTGCAAGCGCCTGCGGCTGTTCCCTTCAAAACTACTGTCTCACGTTTTCACGCCGCACATGCCAAGGACACGCGTGGTTCCACATCAACAGCTGCCTCGTCCTCACGTACTGACTTGGCTTCCAAACCAGCCACGCCCAACACACCCGCCCCTACCCCTACCTCGCTCCCCCCAATCTCTGTCCAGAGTACAAAGGCTGCCTCGACACGTACCGTGATTTCGCCCTATCCTGGTTCCCTGCGTTCTGGGACGCCCTACTCTCAAATGTCCAACACCAGCACGCGGATCCTCGCTGTCTCCTCGTGGAGCGAGGCTGCAGAAGACGATCTGGTCAGCAATCTTGGCCCGCGCGAGCGCACAAGACAAGAAGTCCTCTGGGAGATTGTTGCTAGTGAGGAGCGGTATGTCCCTCGTCTGTTAGCTGCCCATCTAAGCGTTGTCACTTGACGTATGCAACGCAGATACGTCAATGATCTCCAAAAGATGAAGGAAACCTTTATAGAACCGCTCCTCCATCCCTATGCGTCACCATCACCCGCCTCACCTTTGCCCTGTGATTATGACGATTATACTTCTCCAGCTACTCGTGTCGACTCTCCACACGAGTCCGTCGACGTACTTCCCATCGCCGCTCGTTTCATGTCTCCCACTGGCTTTCGCTCCGATGGCATGTCTGATGTCATCCCTGAAACCAAGTCACTTGCCACTACCACACCAAACATTGATGATGAAACGGGCGAGTCAGAAGTGGAGGATGATCATCTCCCCGGTTTGCAAAGCGACCGTGCGGCCGTGTCTGCGAAACACAGTCATCCGCGTTCGCCCTACCGCACGGGCTCAGCTCCGACTGGCAAGAGCGGTAAGGTCAAGGAGTCGGTACCCTTTCCATCGCGGTCCCATGTGTCACTCCCCCCAATTCAGCGCATGAACCAGGTCAATGCGTCTTCCCAGTCGCTCGGACGGCAGTCTGGCCCTGACCGTGATAAGGATCGAGAACGGAAAGACAGTGCAAAAACCACGCCGACGGTTCATAGCCGTCTACTCCGCAGGACTAAGCGATCGCAAACACAAGCAGATTCATCTTTACTCACACCCGTTCCTCCACACCTTATCCCCGAAGACTTGCGAGCATGTCTGGAGGTCATCGAAAGTGGCGTCCTTGACGGACATCTCAAGCTCAGCGAGGGGTTGAAAAAGCGGTATGAGGAACAATACCCTCTCGTTCGTTCGCTCGCAGACGTCTTCGTCTCTAACGTGTGTACCCATTCAGTCTTCAAGGGAGCAGTTGCTGATCTGTCGCAGTCACACATCTTTCAAGGCTATGCCACTTATGTCTTGCATCTCGAACGTGCCCTCGAGCAGGTTGACAATGCCCTTTCCACAGCAAGTGCTGCCAAGAAGCCCAAGAATCAGGATGCTGCGGATTGGCTCAAGGTGTGCAAATCCTTGCAGCGACTGGAAGAGTTGGCCGCAGATAAGGGCGAGACTGGTCTTGCAATCACATTGTCCAAACCTTTCCAACGCCTGCTCAAGTATCCCCTCCTTTTCCAGAATCTCCTCTTCCACACGGACCCCAGTACGTTCGAATACGAGAGCACTCTGCAAATGGTAGCTGAAGTAGAGACAATCGTGCGGAGTATTGAGGATGAGAAAATTCAAAAGGAGGACCGAGACAAGACGAGAGATGTGTTTGCACGCATTGAGGGCCTTGACAAGGTGAAACAGCTCGCGATCCCGAAACCCTCTCGACTACTCTTGGAGGAGAGGCAGCTCATCCTTGGTCGTGAAGGATCGACATCGGCCTCGTCAACACCCAAAGGATCGAGCCCCCCGCCGGTGATGGCCATGAAGAACGTCAAGGGCAAAACGTCGTTCCGGCGGCTAAGTGACGTCCTTGGTGCTGGCTCCGGTATGGGAGGCAAGAAGGATTTGTGGCTGGTGGTCTTCAACGATGTTGTGTTGAGGTGCCAGCGAACCGGGACCACATCGCTGCCACTGGTATCCGGCACGAACTCGCGTACGAGTTCTTTGCCGGATATGCAAGGCAAGTCAAAGTATGCGACATCTGGGCGCCGGAACTCGCACACCAAGCCACGAAACTTGTACAAGTTTATCAAGGTACGCGACGTGTTTACGATGTTCCCACTAAGGACCCATGTACCACTCCAACAGATAGAAACGTGGGCGATTGGAGACGTGGTCCAACCGAAAGAAGGTGTTGTGGCTATGGAAGAGTAAGTTCGCCGACGTACATCAATCATTGCATCTGACCTTCCTTTCAGTGTCGTCCGTTCCAAGGCGGAGGCACATTCGACCCATAAACCAAGGATTATCCCACTTCCAGATGACGACGAAGATGGAGATGACGATTCGGATGACTCGGACAAGAAGAGCAAGATGAGCTTCTCTTACTGGGGCGCTGACAAGATCACGCTCCAGAAGCCGGTTTTGAAGCCCAGGCACGGCGCTGCTGGCGGATCCACCCGACGCGTGTCTCCAGGTGGGACATCCTACGCCCGGGAGTCTTCAGCCAACGCCAAGTTTGGCACCCGGCTGATGTCTGGTGATCAGGTTCCACCCGCCATGCGACCTGCAAGCAGGAAAACGCAAGCAGCACCAAGTACCAAAACTCGTGTTAATCCATTCGACGATGGTCACTCCATCAAGGCAACCGTAACTCGCCCGGCCTGGGATACTAGTACCCGTGGCAATCCCCCCTCAAAGCGTCCTCGCCAAACCTCTCAGTCCAGCGCAGCCACCCGCGCTACCGTGACAGCGACCACCACCAATAATAATAAGCCTCAGCTCTCTCCTGTCGCATCAGAAGACTCGACAGTAGGCTTATATCGTCAGCTCGTTGCCCAGGACCCTTCGTTGACTCAATGAACACCTTTCTTTTGCAGACCTGCCTAGACTCCAGCCACCTTCCTTAGTGACTGAGTTTTGTTACACTCAACCAATACGTTCTTGAACTCATACTGCACTCGCTTGCCCTACTGCTTTCTTCCCTGCATCATGACTGGCACATTCCTTGATTCTTCCGCCTGCTTGCGGCTGCATTCCTGTTGATCGGTACCCAAATGTTGACGATACCTTACCACTCTCATTGAGCTTTATCTCCCTCTTCCTCTCCCTCTCACCCTCCCTCTCTCTCTCTCTCTCTCTCTCTTTTTATCACATTCTCTATTTGCGGAGCACATTGACAATCTTTATTCTAATCAACACTCTGATACCAGCACACCAAGCCTCGCTGGCGCGGTAATAACGCAACTTCTTTCCTTTTCTTCACAACCGTCAGCATGTATACTACATTGCCATCATGATATCAGATTTATTCTTTTGCCTCGTATGCCGCATTGTGGATGCTGACACTACGTCCGCTAGGGTCTGATGCGCAACCCCAATCCCCGCGTGGTATCCAGCTGGAAAGAGGAAGACGCTATCAGAACTCACCATGCACGCAAAAAAATCACGCTGTCGACGACCCACCGTACGGCCGTTTTGGCCACAGTCTCAGACGGGAAATAGGCTGAACATAAAAGTGAGCCTCAGACACATGAAACCTGTGGCACACGCGCTTCTATACCTTGAAAGATATCCCGAATGAAATATGCTTCCTTCGTATCGGGTGTGTCCGTGGGCCAGCGCTCGGCCCGTTGAGCAAAAGCCTCATCCGGGACAACGGCAGCGGCGTGATCCTTCATTCTGTGCAACAATTTGTGGTTAGGCACATGATAGCCCTTGCCCTATCGGCAGCCTACCCGTCAATCCACGAGTATCCGACGCCGTCCGAAAACTGTTCTTTCTGACGCCATAGAATCGATTTAGGAAGGTAGGGCTATAGATAAGTGGCATCACAGCCGGTCTAGAAAAATGTCCTTTTTTTGTGGTCGGTAGGCATCACTCACCTTGCCATCCGGGGAACAGTCGAAGGCCCTACGCAAGATGTACTTGGAGAACGTGAGTCCTCGGTCTCGGGCGCACGGTCGTGGGGAGCCAATGGACGACTGACCTTTTCCATCTTCGGACGACCGTCTTCATCTAATTGCTGCGAAGTGCCTTTCGAAAACGACTTCTCTTTCGGGTCGATGTTCATGGTAACCTCCAGGAATGCCTTGTCGAGGAAAGGTACACGCGCTTCGAGTCCCCATGCCATAGTCGACCTGTGAAATTGTAAACACATGCAGGTTAACGAGCAAGGAACGAATGCCTGCTCACTTGTTGGCACGGAGACAGTCCGCTGTATGGAGATTTTTGACTCGGCGTACGCATTCCTGGTGGAATGACCTGCTGTCGGGCGCGGCGTGAAAATACAGGTATCCTACCAGCACAAGATGGATCAGCATCCTCGCGGAACGCAATTGCTCCGCACCTCCAAAGATTTCATCGCTACCTTCCCCGCTTAACACCATTTTTACCCCCATAGCCTTGATCTTGCGACTGAGAAGATACATGGGCGTACTCGCCCTGACGGTTGTCACATCATACGTCTCGAGATGGTAAATGACATCTGGAATTGCATCCAATCCTTCCTGTACGGTAAAAACGAATTCATGGTGAACGGTACCCAGGTAGTGTGCCGCTTTCCGTGCTGCTAAAAGGTCAGGAGAGTTTTCTAGTCCAATCGAGAATGAGTGCAGCTGGGGCCAGGTGGTGAGCATTGCTATTTGGTCGACAAATTAGTACTGGTATGCACATGGATAGTGACGACTCTTCACTTTGTTGGGTCAGATCGTCCAACTTTGGCGTTGGGGGGCCACTGGTGGCCTCTGCTAGTTTGCGTTTGCGAATCTCGAACTGCGCTTGTGCAACCTTTTCCGTCTCCCGCGCAGCAATGGCAGCGATCAAGCTGCTGTCCAAGCCGCCGCTCAGCAGGACGCCGTAAGGCACCTCGGACATCAACCGCTTCCGGACGGCTGCTTCGAGCGCTTCGCGAACCAAGGTGTAGTCTGCTGGCGTGGTGCAGGCAGGTCCGTTCTCTTGATCACCGTCGAACCACGAAGGTTGATAGTAACGTGTGGTGGAGTTGTCTCGACTGTCAAACACATGACCGGGAGGGAAGGATATGATCTTGTCGCATTCGTCTGCGAGTGCTTTGAGTTCGGACGCGAAATAAGTTGCCCCAGGTCGTTTAGAACTCCAACCCTGGTAAAGAGTAGTGATCCCAACGGGATCACGAGCAGCAATGATTCTAGATGGCGTCACGGATTCGTCCAACAAAACAAAGGCGAACATTCCATCGAGGAATATAGGAACGTCTTTATTGTGTTTCTTATACTGACGATCCACGTAAGTAGACTAAGGAAAGCGTGAAGAGCCTGCGTACCAGAGGTAAAATGATTTCGCAGTCAGAGTGCGTCCTGAACTTGACACCTGGGGCAAGACTCGCACGAAGCGAAAGGTGGTTGTAGATTTCGCCGTTCACGGTAAGGGTGAGCTTGCCATCTTCGCTCACAAGAGGTTGAGCACCGGTATCTGCACATGTGTTAGATCGCGCCCTCGCTGCATCGAGACCGGATACAGACCGACTCCAACGATGGCAAGACGCTCGTGGCAGAGTATGGCATCTTTACCGACGTAGCACCCTGACCAATCTGGACCACGATGGCGGAGGCGCTTTGACAATCCAATGAAACGGACACGATCCGTGAGTGGATTTTCGATGCCATGCACTGCAAGGATTCCACACATGCTGCAAGCTCAAATTTTGGATGCGAACAGATGTGTCGCGCGAGTCGTCCCTTTTTATCAACGCGAAAATATGACTCGTGTAGATAAGATTATGTGTTTCTTACGTGTTTCCCTCCTGCAACGGCCGTCAACCCCACCGTCACTCGTACAAGTGATAGTCTGCTACTGCTAGAGCAGGCGCGAGGCTGGTTCACGAGCTCTACGGGGGGCAGCAGTTAGCCAGGAGGGGAAAGAGAGAGATTGGCCAAGTGTGCCGAGTGAGACATCTGAGCCAGCGAGGTATAAATCACTGTTCATACCTACGTTGTACTCACTGCGTAGAGGTAGAAAGTAGTGTATGCGACACGACGTTGATGCATTGCAGTTTATCGCAAATGCCATCGGTTGTAGCTGTTCTGGTTGCCGTGTCTGGGAAGACGCGTCCTGATAATGACCGTCCACTCGAACGACGTCCAGCGTCTGTTCCTCCAAGCAGTCTTTTCTCGCGGTGTTCTTTCTGTCAAGCACGCACAAGTTCTCTGGGAAAAGTGCATAGACGCGATCAAAGGTTCGGTTCAGAACTTTTGACCAGTTATCCTGTCCCCGACCTCCCTCGCAAGCCGCCGATCCCTCTCTCGGCATACAGTTCGACGATAGCAGACAAGCATGGGACAGATTCGTCACCGATATTAACACTGCTCTCAATCCCCTTGACCTCGAATTCCGTCATTTGATGGACGAGCAAAGCGGAATCGAGATGTACGCCGTGGTGTGTGACCCATCTGCATCGAACATGTTGCTGGGGCTGACCGGCCAGTTGTTCCCATAAAGGTGAACACAAAGGACGACGAGATCTCCCAAATGGCCACGGACTACATGCCCCTCGAGATAGCTTACTTCAAGGCGGTTGTACGTGATCCAGCCAGCACGCGTGCATGGCGATTAGCACTCTGACTGGATCGCAACAGGTCGAACAAATCATGCTCGCACCGCGCGAGGCATACTCTGTATCGTCACTCGCTGCCCTCCGCGAAGTAGGCTCACTCAAATCAAACATGACCAAGTCTCAGGCCGAGGCCGTCCTGGCCAGTCTCGTAGCTAAGGGATGGCTACTGAAGAGCGAGTTCAGTAACGCCGCATCCTATCTATCTCTTTTTTTTCGGCGCTGAATTTTCCCTAGACGTGCACGCTATTCACTCTCAACGCGTGCGCTTCTTGAGCTTGCACCCTACCTCAAGGCAAATTATCCCGAAGAGTACCTAGAATGCACGATTTGCATGGAGGTAAGATTTCGTTCTTCTTACCCTGGATCCACCCGATTTCGCGTCTATTGCCCCTAGATCATCACACGTGGTGCCAGTTGCAATACCGCAAACTGCAAAACTAGGATCCATTATCATTGCTTTAGAAAGCTTCGCTCTCGTCGCGCACAGTGCCCTGCCTGTGGAACGGACTGGCCACTGGACGCAAAGAATCTCATACCTGTAGGCGAAGCTGCTGTCAAGGATGGTCAAGATGAAGAACGGCGCACACGCAAAAAGGGTATGATGACGAGTGACGAGGATGAGGATGAGGAAGAGATAAGGATGGACGAAGATGAGCCCGAGCCATCTCAGCCCAAGCAATCTCAACGACGTGGCAAAAAAAAGGCTATCACAATGGATGTTGACGAGGTTGAAGAACAGCAAGATGGAAATGAGGCTCCCCTCAGGCCCCAAGCCAAAGCACGCCGACGTTCCACAAGGACGCACTAACACTGGTGAGATCCTGCGTCTCTTCTCCAGCACTGATTACTCTATGGGCTAGTCAAACTTTTACCCAATTAACAAGTACGATAGTGTTATTCATCTATTGACACGACTCTTCGGACCATTGCACGGGGATCCGCGACGCGACCTTCACCCTGCCCTGTCCCGAGCGAGGTATCCACAAATCCGAACCTTCCCTTTCCCCAGACTTGTATTCGTCGCTTCTCTCTCTGGCCCTCACCAAATTGATCATTCCACTTGCGTAAGTCTGCCAGGGAACCTAAACATTCAGAACTCGAGGGTGTGATCTCTTTAAGTGCTTTGGTGAAGTGTCTAGGGTGGATGGTCCGAGGATGGTCCTTGAGTGATTCAGAGGCAGCATCCAAGTCGTGTGGTGGGGTGACTTGCGTAGCGGTTTCTGGTGATAATTTCCATGGCACGCTGACCCCTTCTTTGACAGCATCGAGAGCGGCAGAGACACACAGATCTTGAGGGCCTCAAAATTAGAAAGACATGTAGCAACTAAAAGGTTGAACGTACGTTTCAAATCTGATCCCGAAAAGCTTTCGGTCTGTCTAGCCAATACACCCAAGTCGACATCTGTTGACAACGCTTCGTCCCGCAACAGAATACGCAGAATGCCTGGAACACGACAACATTAGACCGCCTCCCCCTACAAAAAAAAACATCAAGACGCTACTCACCCTCCCTTTCCTTCTCCCCCGGTAGGTCTACCAGCAATCTCCGCGGTAATCTTCGCAATACCGCATCATCGAGATCGAAAGGTCTGTTAGTAGCGCCGATAACCATGATTCTTTCTCCCACACCCGACTGAGTCTTCAGTCCGTCCATCTCCTGCATAAACTCGGTGATGACCCCACGATGTGCCATGGCGCCACCTGAGTCGCGAGCAGATGACCGCGCCCCAAAAAGTGCATCGATTTCGTCGAGGAACACGACACAAGAGGACAGGCGCCGAGCAAGGCTAAAGACCGCTTTGACAAGTTTTTCACCTTCGCCAACGTACTGAATTAAGCCGGGGAAAATCAGAAACGGGGAAAGTCAAGGTACAAGGAGGCTCACCATGTCCATAACGTCAGACGGTGAGATCATCAACATCCGGCAACCAGCCTCCTTCGCAAGGGCCCGTACTACGAGAGTCTTACCAGTTCCCGGAGGTCCAAACAGGAGGCATCCAGTCATGGCATGTTCTTTCAGGATACCCGTTTGAAAAGCTGCAGGATAAAGAAGCGGGAGCGACACTAGAGTCCTCACAGAGTCGATCGTATGCGGAGGAAGGTGAACCTGTGCAAAAGTCGTCGAGAGAGTGGCTAGTCAAGTTGCATCAACATTCGTGCATGCATCCTCCATCGAACCAAACTAAAGCAACTTACCGGGATCGACAATGCAACCCAATAGCCGCTTTTCATGAGGATCCAGATCTTCATCTTGCTTGACTTTTTCCACTAACTCATCTATAAGTCTACTTTCCTCACCATCCTCGAGTTCAAGTGCATCTAGTTCGTCCTCGGTCGCATAGTCGGGTTGACTCTCGCGAGAAACACGGACACGTGCATCCTTTGACCAGACTCGACGAAGGTGGCTTGAAGAGCGCTGTGCTGCCCAGGCGCGGTGTATCGCGGACCAAGGCACGGAAGTCGGTTCGAGCGTTGCACCAAGTATCTTGGATATCGTGGATGGAATCATGACAGGGGATACAATGGAAGAGGAAACGACACTTCCAACTGCTCGATCTGCAATCTGGCGTATCGAAGACCAAGGTTCAACACGTATGCTCCAGTCTTCCCACATCTCGTGCTCTTCAGGGTATGGTAGGCCACTCGACAAAGCAGAGTTGACGTCGGGGTAGTGTTCAGGGTCGGCAGAGGATCTGATGATCTCCGCATCTGCTTCAAGCTCACCGTGATCTGGCTCCGATTCCCTCGCGATTTGGTTGGTTTCTGCACTAACCACTACCCCCTCATCCGAAGGGCTGTTGGCTACGCCCTTCACACCAGCTTCTAACACACCTCCGATTCCTCCAACGCCTAGTCGCATGGCCAGCTCATTTACTTCCTTCCGTCGAGTCACCCTACACAACCTCTCCGCACCATGATCCCGTGAACTTGGAAGTATGACGGACGCTCGAAAGAACCTTCCCGAAGTACCGCCTCCTGGGTTACCGTCATCGGAGTCGCCCTGTCCACTCCCGAGCATATCCAGGAAGGGTGGCGACCCCCCTCCCAATAAAAGTATCGGTTGACGTGGAGCATCAAAATCAGCTGAAGGGTATGGAAGGGCTGGTGGAGTAATCGTTTGAGAAGATCCATTGGCTCCACCGCCGCTGAGAAGAGAGTAACCTGGAGAGGAGGCGAAGAGTCGTGGGACATCCTCAAGAAGCGCTGCATCTCCGTGTCTTTCCCATCGTCGAAGACGCTCTCGAAGACGTTTTTCGCGCGATCGCATTGCATAGTCATCCTCACCCCATTCAGAATGCTGAACACTCGCCACGCTAGTAGTGGAACTTGTGCTAGAAGTAGATGCTCCAGGGCTGGAACGAGCAGTATGTCTCCGGCGGCTGCTGACTGAATCCGAATTGGATGGTGCTTGTGTCCCAACAGACATCGAGAACGACCCAGGGAAGACTGGTAGGGCGAGTGAGGATGGCCCGACGAGTGGTGGTGTCACACCACACACAATCGTCATTGGACATGCAACAGGGGACGAAGGACGTGCGATTGGACCTGTCCTACGAGCACGTACTGCGCTGAGGAGGTGAGGGTACCAGGTGGGTGTTGTAGGCGCAAGGGTAGGAAAATCACGAATGTAGACAATGCGAGGGCGGACACGCGGAGGTTGTGATAATTCAGAAGATGAAGGGGAGGGCATGTTGATAAGTTCATCGAAAAAGGCTTTGACTCGACTTGGGGTTGGGGACGAACGAGAGGGGGTAAAGACTGAGGAGGGACGTCCACGAGACGCGGCAACAGGGGCAAGAACGTGCAGAGTCATCTGAGAAACTTCCGCTGGGGGTACGAAGCTTGATTCGGGTTCGTCCTCTTCTTCGGCGACGGAAGGAAGCCGACGAGAGGGAGAAGGAGGCACGGCAGGATGGTAGTGAAGGGGATTTTTAGGCAGTTGGATGGCATTGGCTGCTACAGGGCCAGACAGGTCAAGACATAGATAGGGTAGACGGTATTGGTGACTATACCTTTTCCAAAATGGCCCCATTCACCTGCAGCGAGGTGAACAGAATCGATCACGAGAACCTCGGCGTAGGTTCTACGAGCCAACTCGCGGACAGTCTCATCGAGAACGTATTCGCCGCCCTCTACAGGGCAGTACAATGCAATGGTTGGTTCTATCGGAGGACCTGTAGGAGAAGAATACGCGGCCCGGTGTTGTGTCTGAGGATGGAGGGCGATGTGCAAGTTGGTGAGAGCTTCTTCGAAGAGCTCTGGTGGGGGCAACGTGCTCGAGTTGAAAGATGAGTCGGGGAGCCATAAGATATCAAGCCCAGGAGGTAGCTGGGGTCTATCGTCGGTGTCCTTGGACGAGGGGGAAGGTGTGACAGAGGCTTTCTGCCTTCGAGACTGCCTCTCCGGTGAGGGATCTGTGGGAGGATCGGCCTCTGGCGGAGAGTCTGAGGCGGTAAGTGGGGGCTGGTCGCTCTGCTGCTCGTCGATGACTGTCTGTGACGATGCGAGTCGCTTGTGCACCCTCGATGACGGCTGGCCAAGTTGGGTGCTACTCACGTTGGACTCTTTTGGTGACTTTGTGCGTGCGAGCGACGGTGAGTGAAGGCGAGATGTGGGTCTCCTGTAAGCCTTGAGGACTACCCTAGCAAGCTGCGATGTCCTGCGCATGAAAACAGGTCGTGTCGGTACCAGTCAAGATGTCGCGCAAGGAGCTCGCTGTGCGTGCCAGCGTTGAGCTCAACTCAGTCGGATCATTGATTCTCACGGCCACTCCCTTTGAGACGCAGTCCCACGTACATCGTCCCTAACATTCTAGCCGCCGTTCCCGACAGCGTATCCCCATCATGGGCCGCGACAGACTCGCAGCGCTCAGGGTGTGTCCTATATCAAGCGTTCTCGAGATGCCACTCACACCATCCACAGGCCCAGAAACAGGCCGATGCTCCGCAGGCCCCAATCGAAATGCAGCGTGTCCCACCGCAGCCTACCAATGACACCTCCGGTGGTGCATATCTGCCTCCGTCCGAGGATGCGTCTTCTATGTCTGTATTTTATGCTGAGGTGCGCTATCCTCGACTGTCGCCATGTCCTCCGTGCAGACATCTACCTGCAGACCACTTCTATCGAAGAATCCATTGCCGAGTTCAACGCGAACGTTACCGCTATTGCTGACTTGCATGCACGCTCCCTGAACGCACTCTCCGACCAAGACTCTGCAGCCAATCATTCCCGACTTGCCCAGTTCACAGAGTCTACCCGTGCGCTCAGCAACGCACTCTCAAAACGCATCAAGGCCCTGAAAGTGCAGCCAGGGGGTGTCAGTGTGCAAGACGCCGAGATCAGGAAGAACAGAGTGAGCCCGTGCCACTCAAATTGCAACAATGTCGCTGAACAAAAACCACTCTAGATCACGGTGATACATGGGAAATTTGTCGAGACACTCCAGAGATATCAAAGTATCGAGCAGCAGTACCGGCAGAGGTACAAGGATCGTGTGGAACGCCAGTTCAAGATTGGTGATTCCCACTTTCTCGATCTGATGATGTCGTTTAACTCCATCCTTGCAGTTAAACCGGATGCAACTACAGACGAGATATCCGCCGTCGTGAATGACACCCAGGGTGGCAGCAATGCAATTTTCCTCCAAGCTGCATGTAGTCCGCGTGAATGTTCAAATGACATACTGAACGTCCGTCGTATAGATTTCGTCTTCCAACCGCTACGGCGAATCAAGGCAGGCGTATCGCGAAGTTCAGGAGCGTCACCAAGACATCCAGCAGATTGAAGTCACCCTGGCGGAGCTTGCCCAGTTATTCAACGATGTCTGTCCGCCTTTTCACTCGAATGTGCATGTGCTAACGGTTCGAACTTAGATGGCCGTGTTACTTTCCCAGCAAGACGAACAAATCGCCGCCATTGAGACCAAGGCTATCGATGTAGAACAGGATACTAGGAAAGGGTCGGTCGGTCGGTCTCGTTGTTGGAGTGATGCTAATCATGGGACGTCAGGGTTGGCCAGGTGGATGTTGCCATTAGACACGCACGGTCCGCTCGACGGAAGCGATGGACATGTTTCTTTATCACCGTCGTTGTCATATGCGCCGCTGTTGGCATTGGAGTGGGGGTGTACTTTTCACAGCATTAATGAAGGAGGGTCGACTCTTTTTAATATTTTTATTTCTAGTCACATACCCAAGGTCGTGTTTAATGATATAAATGGACTTGGCTGACGTGATATGTCCTGCAAAGAGCTCTACTTTCAACGCCGGCAGTCTACTCCTACACGTCTCATTCCCAACATAAACATACCATCCGTTTTTACCGCCAGCAGCGATGAGCAGACATTCCAATGGCTTCACCCACGGCCCTCCCGGCTCCCGCAAATCACGTAGACAGGACTCTCTTCGACACGTCGATGCCAAAGTCGCCGTGGATTTGGCAACCGCCCAGACGTACTCCGAAAACGTCTTTTTGTTCATCCCCAATCTCATCGGTGAGAACAACCCCTCATCCGATTGTTGACCGTGTCCGCCTTGCTGAGCCACGACCCTGCCAACAGGCTACACACGGGTCATTCTCGCAGGACTTTCACTTCACTTCATGAGTTATCATCCCAAATACTGTACACTTGCATACTGCATATCATGCCTTCTTGATGCCGTGGATGGTCAAGCCGCCAGAGCGCTCGGGCAAACGTCAAAGTTTGGTGCGGTGTTGGACATGGTAACCGATAGGTATGCACGTGCCTCTTGTCTCTTTCCCGTCTTGGCGGCACATAACTGCTGTTTGAAAGGTGTACCACATCATGCCTTCTTTGCTATCTCTCCTCAGCATACCCAAGTTTCGCCCTTGTTTTTCAGTTCCTTATCGCGCTCGATTTCTCAAGCCACTATATGCACATGTACAGGTAGGCGTCATATGCCCAGTAGCACATGCTAGCATCACCAATACATTTTGCCTAATAGTTCTCTTGTGACGGGGTCACGGAGCCACAAGCTTGTGAAGAGCGACGTGAGCCGTATTTTATGGTATTACTACAATGACTCGGTCCGTATTTCATCCCTGATGTTGGATCCTACTCCTAAGCGACGTTGAACAGCGTACCCTATTTTTCATGTGCGCCGGTAACGAAATGTTCTTTGTCTCCCTCTATCTTATGAAATGGATGCACACCCCTATCCTCGGCTCTCACCCTTGGAACTTCCGATCCTTTGGGTATCTAACATTCTTCACGTGGCCTCAAGCTTTAGCACTGGTGTCTTTCCCCATATGCCTGGCCAAGAATATCATCAATCTCGTTCAGCTTTGGAAGGCAAGCAAGATTCTTGTAGGAGTGGATTTGGCTGAGAGGGCCGCTGCACGAGAGAGGCGTCAATAAATGGGACACTATTAAGGATGAGCTAGAACACTGGGGACCTATTCACATCTAGACGGGGGAGGATTATCTGCAACTGGACGGGCGCTGTTTTGCGTAGTTCCAAAGCCACCAAGCCGACATGCAATGGGGCAAAAGTCTTACTCGCAGCACACGTGAACCAACTATCTCTAGCGCAAGTCTCTGCGAGATGGTGTATTCACTGTATTTAATTCATTACCTATGCTTGATTCATGTCAGCCCTCAGACACATACTGCATAATGGAAGTCCTTAGCCAACAACTTGCTCTCTAATCCCCACCACCCTATGGATGACAGTTCTGTTCGTTAAACATTCAAGGGAGGGTTGCAGCACACCTGTTTCTCCGCTGACACACGAGTGCGCCTCTCTCTCTTTCTCCTCGAGATGAGTTTCGAGATTACTCAAACTACAGAGTTGACAACGCGGAACGAACCGGACCGTAATGCACGGCACGCCGCCACCTCTGGGCGACCTAAACCACAACTCCTTTGACGACCAAAGGCGCAACTCGCGACAAGTAACTCATTCCACCATGTTCTTAACCTCCGGTGACGTCGACTCCAAGGACCTGGATATTCTAAGGACATACGCTATGCTCCACTGGAACTTGTCATGTACTGCCACTTTGCAAATTTGCCATCAACGTGTTGATGTGATAGCGTCCCGTCAAGCCTCAACTCGCGACGGTAACTCTTTGCACTGGAAGGTGACCGAGGAAGGGTAAGAGGACCCATAAGGAGGAGGATCTAAGTTTGTTCCGAGTAAGATGTTTGAGTTTTGAATCGACACCACTTTCCATCGTCGAGTGTACAGTCGGCAGCACGGCAATATGGGCCA